>JAUMHD010011094.1:0-66747 GCA_032359135.1 Ulvella scutata
CGTGCGCTGAACCCGGATGAGATCGGGCCGTACGTTGAAGAGCTTGCCAATCGCATTGCAAAGTGGCCTGCGGCTTCGATTGAGGCAACCAAGCGCACTGTGCACGCATCGATTGATATGCCGATCGCTGATTCATTGAAAGAGGAGGCGTACCAGCTGTACCAGGCCTTGAGCCAGACTGAAGCAAAGAAGCGTTTCCAGGCCACTGATGCTGGCGGATACGAGTACGACATGGACTTCCAGCGTTCATGGAACAAAACTGTCGTTGATCTCAACTCTTAGGAGTATATATCATAAAAGAGGCGGTTTTCGTGTGTATACAACAAGTTGTATGTATGCGAGAAACTATGTTCGTGCGTGGTGAGCGCAGATCCTTGCGCGGTGGGACAGTTTGTTGAAACTGACAGTTGACGGTCTCGATGGGGGGTAAGTGGCTGCATTGGTGTGTTGACAGGCAGTTCTGTTGACTGGGAATAAGGCAGGTGGTGGATTATGTGGGGTACCTGTGGCCCACTTTCTGGTGCAGATGCGATGTCCATGGACATGGTGCAGCTCATTTTAATAACTGAGAGTTGGGGTGTGTGGTTGGTGTTAAGGTTTGTTAAAAAGGGAAGGTTAAAAAGGGAAGGTTTTGAGGTATGTCAAAGGGGGAGGAATGTAAGTTTGTCACAAAAGGGCAGATTTTCGCTTTGATAAAAGGTGGGGTAATTTTTGGTTTGCACAAACGGGAAGGTTTGAGGGTTGCTACCAAATGTGGGGTTTCTGGTCTGTTCAGGAAGTCCATGGTCGTTGCATGTGTCGAATGCAGAAGTTGGACTGGTGTATCAGGTTGTTGGAAATCGCGAATGTATGTTGCTTCGTATTGGTCACGATTTCAGTATATATTGGACCATGCACGTTGAATATACAGTGCGTAGCAGTTACCAACAAGGTGACTAGGAGTACAGTATCTTGAGATAATGAAGCAGACCTTGTGTTAGCGGGATTGGTACCGCCGCGTCGGATATCATGAATCTGGTAGGCGCATACAAGGCACACAACAATAGGAACGTGATACAATCACAAAGGCATGTTCAAGAGCCTGGCAGGAAGCTAGGTCTTGTCCTGACTATATAAGAGACGCATTCCCTTACCAATGTAACACTTCAATATTCACCCAGCACTATGGTCTAACCAGTCATCAGTGGCTAACAATTTCTTTGTATATCTAATAAGATACCCACTTGAAACGATGCCGTTTCTCCATAAGGTCATGGGCACATCACTCTTCCACTGCGCGCTGCGGAGCATGTAACTATTTTTTTGTTTTGTCGGAACATAAGTTTTCTTGGTGTATGGTGGCGATCCTGGTTCGCTGTCGTATCGTGTATAACTGAACGGACCGATTCATTGAACATCAAAAACAGCTACCAGAACACGGAGCAAAGTTTGATACAGCATGACGGATTCACTTAAGCTTGATGCACTTCGGTCGACAATTTATTATACATGGAGGGAAAATATGCATTCTGCACTAATTCTCAAGGACCTATGGTCTGTCGCGGAAGACGCTATGTATAATGCGTTACAGGAACCAGCGAAGACGAGAATAACATTAAAGGCTATCGCACCAATGCAAGTGAAGATTAGTAGCGACATGAAGCATTTGATAAAGAAAGCGACCACGGCAAAAGGCGCGTGGGAGGCGCTTGAGAAGATCTTCAGAACCCAAAGTGTGGGAAGAAAAGCTGTCCTAAGGCTACAGTTAAAGGAGATGAGAAGAAAGACGTCAGAAGACGTTCTTGTTTACGTATCTCGTGCGGAAGTGATCCGTGGCGAGTTACGCGATGAAGTATTCTTTGTGCCACTCATGCTATGAACGAACCGTGTGGACTCGAACAAGCACCGAGTCTAGCACCGACGCTCAGCCGCTGCCGTTCAGCACTCAGGGCCCATAACCTGTAGTTAAACAGCAGTTAGCATTCTAAGCTGAACCTGCTGGCTTCACCACTAACAAGACTATATATTGCACACATCTCACTGCATCGCCAACTCTCTCACTGTGTCCGCAGCGAAGCTACTGTCAATACAGTACACAATACAGTACAGGCTCTGAACACATGTTCGTGCACACGTGTTCTGTGAACTGCAACTGTGAATTAGTGCCCTACAATGCATGCCTATCCCATGGTCATGCATTGCCCTCATACTTATAACAACTATATTTCACAACAGCGCTACATGTCTCAGTGGTCAGGGACCTTGATTACATCAACATTAGGTTTTAGGTTGTAGGTTTTCAGTTAGTGATCAACTGCACGTCTTCTGTCAGGAGGCACAGAGTAGCTACATGTAGTCGCACATTGGTAGAACATATAGGAGATGGATTACTACTATGCCTTGGATACGTCTACACACTTGTCTTGCTCACAATATGTTGTCTTCACAGTCATAATGTCCTGCTTGTGGCGTATCTCGAGATCACATGGCATCAAAGCATGTCTTCTATATGCATGCCAATTGGAAGCATATCATTCTCATATCGACATATATATGTCGATATGTAGCTCTGTGCGATGGCGATCGCGGCCCTAATCGAATCCCTATGGCTCACTGTCCCTGCTGGGCCCAGAATGCTATAGTAGGTGTATAGTAGCTACAGTAGCTATTGCTTGTTATATCACATGTATAGATAGCACAAGTATCGATACATGTTCTTTCTCTACGATCCATCAGTTTATTTGCGTGCAGTAAAGGGTTCTGTAGCGAATTAGTGATTACATCGACAAGGGCGCTGGTAGCGATTTAGTGATTCCAGCGATTTAGTCGAACTCAAAGACGCCTGCGCAACTTTTCAAACGTTTTACTGCGACATGTACGGCGCCGGCTCAGTTCTGAGCTCATTGCAGTCAAGGCAGTTTCAGATGAGTAAACGCTACAGAGGTGCAGGCACACGCAAGCTGCAAGGCTCCAGGGTTGTGTATCTGGTTGCAGCCGTTCTTCTCGTTCTTCCAGTGCTCGCGTTTTTGCGCTGGAGGTACAACGCTGCAAGGGAGGTCCGGTTGGCTACCATCCGGCGCGAAGGTATGGATCCGCCCCAGGTACAGCATCTGGCAACAAATGTCTACATGCTTCCACTTGATCTCGTTCCTGGTGTGTGTTTCCGTGGGAGCTCTGTCCTCTCTCGGTGTGCGACTGGTCACTTCGATCACCTCCAAATGGGACACAGTGACTGCTGGTAACGATCCAATCGGATTAATACGATGGATTAATAGTGAGTGCGACTCACTAGGTGCAGTTCCCTGGAAACCTTGGCGACACTCAGCTGCTTTCCGAGACATCGCACAGCTGTACAGGCTGCTGGACAGTCAGGTTTTTTTTGGATAGCCATGTAACTGCGATGACCGCTTGAACACAACAGTAGCCACGTGCCATCCACGGCAATACGTGCGACAGCTTTTCGGATTTGCACATTCAGGAAGCACGTCCAAGATGGAAGTTTCAGGTGCAGACTAGCAGTTGCAAAGGAGTTGGCTGAAATGGCATGTGATGAGCTGGCTGCACATCCGCCTGACCCACCATTCCAAGAAGCATACCTGAACATCGAGTCGTACGCGAAGATGATTCCAGGATTCAAACCGAAGGCCGTCAATCCCAACATGACCCTGTATCAGACAACAATACCCATCGCGGTGGAACCGCATGACGATATCGTCTCCAACGGCATCATGAAAACTGGTGCGGGCTTTGTTCTGCGCTCTTGAAATCCATATGGCACATATAAAACCGCTTAATGTATCAGTGCAGAGAATGACTTGCTCACAACGTGTCTGCTGTTTTTGGCACGCTGAGTTCTCCGAAATCATATGTAGCCCAATTGATTGCAAATAAATAAATTATTTGCAATGCAAATGTTCACTGTGCTACTGATACTTCACCGGCATGTGCCACAACACTCAGCAATGCTGCTTCTCTGTCTCTCTCATCACTGTCGGCATGCATTATGAGCCCTGCAGCACACAGAAGCAGTTGTGTCGTCGAATCAAGAGCCGCATTCATGTTGAACATAGCAAGTCTACTGTAACCCCTGGTCACCTGAGCTCAGATGTCCAGCTACTCACATGTTGTAACAATTCATGAAGTACTGACGCTCCTCAAAGCGTCAAATTGGTTCTTGAATCGATCTGTTGGCAGTGCTGAGGCCGAAACACTACTATGGTATGCCATGGGATATGGCATGGTTTCCGACCAGCTCGTTTTTTTTTTACGGTTGACCAGGGAACATGCATACTCGTAAGGAACGAATCTGGTATCCTTCTCAGCTCCTCAGCAGGATTGATTTTTAGGGAATTGGAAGAACGGAACTACTTCCGAGAAGTTTAGATGCAGGGGACATATTTACAAACCTGAAAGGTAGTAAATAGGCATGAACCCAAATAGCCAAAATCAACTAACACAAAACATGCGGGGGACAGTAAATGCAGTAGATGCAGTAGATGCAGGGGACAGTAAATTCGATACCATATATTAATTTTCTGATGATTTTCTGCAGGGGGTCTATTGGGGAATAAAAGATATGTCAAGTATTCGGGGATTACGCCATACTCAGTTTGAGCTTCGGCCTCAGCGACACAGTGGTGGAAGACATGCAATTTGTTGAAGGGGAAACCACCCTTTACGAACCCGGCTCAGAAGCTCAAAAAATTACGAGAGGTGGCTCTGGCCGGACCCGGGTTCGAATCCGGGACCTCGTGCTAAGAGCACTTTAACGCTAACGGGCCCGCGGCTGAGTTCAAGGTCAGTGCCAAGACCAGGGAAGGGGATCTATTGGGGAAGGGGCGGCACATTTCGCAGAAAAAAGACACATTTTGGCCGCACCGATTTGTTCGCGCTACAAAAAAAACACGTAAAAGGAACCGTACTCCGCTGGCTGGTTCTCAGTGGGCAGTATCTGAGTTGTGCCCTGGCTCGTGATCGTGGCATTGTGTTTCGTCAGTATTATCGCAGCTGGGCTAAGAGTGCTGGGAACGACTTTCGTGATGGTGCTGTTGTGCCATTCTAGTAAAGTGGTGGATGTGTTGTGTTAGTTGCTATTGGCTCTTTGAGTTTATGACTATTTACTACCTTTCCGGATTGTACAAAAACTCCTCTGGTTGGTCCACAGTAACTAAGCTGTTTCCTTCACAGCAGCGTTGTTGCACACAGCCAGTCTACTTTACCCACTGGACATCTGAGTTCGTTAGTGGCATGTCCTGTGTCGTTAGTGCGAGGTCCAGCTAAGTTGGCATGCGATTATTTGCTGGTACATGAGCCATGCTATGGAGTTAAGCATGTAGCGTCACACATATCTGAGCTGAGGTCTCCAGCAGTGATCACCAGTGTCGCTTAGGTTGTCAGGGCACACACTTGAAACATAGCCCCTAATCTTGAAAATTGTTCTGTGTAAGTGAGCAACACTGGTGATGAATCGTGTCCAGTCGTTAAACTAGACTTGCTATGTTCAACAGGCGTGAACTCCCACACACAGAAGCACCTCAGAGGGTCATCGATAAGCGCCACTGATCACCAGTGTCGCTTATTTAGATAGAACACTCCTGATTATTCGGCACTATTTTTGGGTGTGTCACCTGACAAAAACGAAGCGTCACATGGAATCACTGATCTGCGTATATGCAGGCGTCTGGGAGCTGGGGGAGGTGAAAACAGCACTCGACGCGCTGGGAAAAGAGGCTGGGGAGCACTCACACATGCAATCAGCAGCGCTGATCCCGCAAGAGGAAAGGCAAGCCCTCTTGGATGTGGGCGCAAATGTGGGATTCCTTTCCTTCGTTGCAGCAGTGCTTGGGTACACGGTGTATGCATTCGAAGCCATGTCTCGCAATGTGGCAGCCCTGCATCAAACCCTTTGCTGGAACCCTGATCTGAGGGACACACTCACTGTGCGCTCTTTCTTATGGCTACCAGGAGCAAAAGCAACCTCATTGCTTAGTGGCGCACGTATTTGGGTTCATGCCTGCTTACTACTTTTCCGGTTTTGTAAAGACTCATATAGCTTAGTGGCGCACATGTGCAATTTGCTCGCAACTATCCGTTGCGCATGTGTAGTTCGTTGCGCATGCATCTGTTTGTTGTGCATGCATCACAGTTGTCAGGCCCGTATGCTCTCGTTTCGTACGCGGGACACCTGCAGCTGCAGCTGCGAATGATTCAAAGACGAACAACTGAAAGAATCTTTGCGGGACGACCTTCTTCGCACACCCACCGTGGACCTCTGACTTGTTGGGGAGCACTAAGTGCATGTGGCGGGTTGGTACACGGAGTGCTGCGACGGCAGTCACCCTTCTTTTGCAACGCATGCCGCGACTTGTACCCATCACACACCCTTCAGACCGAAAGATCGCTGGTTCGATACCTGTCATGACCTTATGGTTCCTACTTTGCAACACATCACACACCTCAATTATGGCATTCTCCAGCTGCCCATGGAGGAATTGCTTTCTGTTGTGCCCCTTGAAAGATACATACATTGTGACCGCGATGCTATACAAGCCCTCAAAGGAGGACGTGCTTTCTGTTGTGCCCCTTTAATGTCAGTGGCAGAGTTATATCCATGTAACTCGGGGGTATTCTAGTGATGACATCACAGCACCCAACGTGCACTACGAAGCTTCAAGAGCCGAGTGCACAGCTCTGTTGTGGAAGGTCTCCCGTGGGTGGGCAACCGCCGAAGCAGGCCTTGCACCATTGCGCTTGGGCAGGGATGGGCAGTCACGCGTGATCATGAAAAAGTGTGATTTATCATGCATGATTTCACTTTTCCGTTATTCGTGATTTCACGGAATCACGCCCCCGTGATCGAACTTTTTAGTGATAAATGCGTTTCATGATTTTGCCATACTTCAGGAACGCAGGGTGCACTTGAGCATATATTCAACCTCACGAAAGGCAATGGATGTGTTCACAGATGAAAGTAGTTGTGAAAATGAGAGCGCTCTAGGGCAGGAGCGGGACCAGTAGTGATTATTCAAGAACGGCCTGTTTTTTCAAGTATGCAATGGGCCATACGAATGCAATCCACCTCAGTTGAACGGCGCCACTAATTAAATTAAAAAGTTGATGGCCATCGGCGTCGGCGTCGGCGTCGGATTAATGGGTGAGTTGGGTTAGCCGGCGTTGGAGCCAGGTTTGAGGTGTCGCCTGAGATCGTTGATGTTGCATGTGGGGCGGAGGAGAGTGGTATTGGTGGTTCTGGGCTGCAATAGTGAACAGGGTGTGAACCCTGTGAAGAGATGGCACAGCTGATACTCCTTGAACAAACTTGGTTGGGCACCATAGGGCATGGCGGGGGCGCCACATGGGGGTTCTGCAGTCGGTAGTCAGGTGGCGACAGGATAAGGCAGGAGGCATCTGTATATGTCGATATGAATATGGCAGAGTCTGTCATGTGTGTTATTGCATCGTTCTAGCTTGTTGGTTAGTGGTTACATGGATATCTAAGAGGTGATCCCAGACGTGTGCACTTTGTGTGCTGCCGTGCATGAGTAATGTAGATGTGACTTGCGTGTACATTTATTGCATGGTATATTCACTGTACCTATAAGTTTGACCATTCTATGCCAACTACCAGGTTGAGAAGCACTCTGGTTGAGTAGCTGTCTAGTTTAGGAGCACTCCGTAACACTCCGTTTAGTAGCACTGTAGTCTAGTAGCACTCAGTACAATCACCATGCAGGCACTGACTCTAAGCTTTGTACCTTACCACATAAGTGGTACTGAGCAATTCTTTACATGGGACGGTTCGCAAACCCAATGTTGGAGCAACAAAATGTCAGTGGAAACCATGCGTTCATCGAATTCAAGAACCAGAAGTTGAACTTTCTGGCCCAAAAAAAATTCGTATACACAACTTTCATCACTTATAACGTCATCTATCTTGGGCCTCTTCTTAGCGTTCGCGTGTCTCCAAACCCTCATTGCCCTCGCTACCGTCGCTGGGATGACAGGGATGAATGTAGAATTCTTCAACATTAACATCGTGAACTCCCCTTCTAGTTCGTCATACACATTTGAAGGGTTCGTACTGGTACCCGTACCCCCATGTGACGCCTAATTCTCCAAGACTACCTCGTTGCCCTCGTTTCCTTCATTACCATCATTAGGATGGCCTGGACGAATGTAGAACTTGGTGATCAGGTGCCCCAACTCATCATACTGCGTGGACAAAACCTTCGCAGGATCTGATGGTGTGGTTACAGGCGTATCGCCATCATGACCTGCGTCGTGGTGTTCGTCTTCCTCGGGAAAGTTCGACACCGTTCCCTCGTTACCTTCGTTGCCCTCGTTGCCGTCATTGGGATGACCTGGACGTAGGTAAAATTTGGTTATTTCATCACCATATGCATCGTACATCACCGCGTTGCGGCTTGGCGAATCATCTTGAGTGAAATACGATGATGGCGAAGATGGTCCAATCAAACTTGCAGCGTCGATCGGGATAGGGTTTCCCATGCCTTCGTGTTCGTCGTCTTGTTGAACGAAAGTTCGCGAGGGCTGAGGAATATCGTCATCATAGCTGAATGGAGAATTCTCTTCACCCCCTTGCCCTGCAGTAAGTACGCACTCTGCCCGAGCAAAAACATGAGATGGAAGGTCATCAGGGAGGTATCGAGCACCAGCATAGTTCTGCACACAAAAGCTGGCACGCTCCACCGTTTCGTAACCCTTGATCATTTTATCATCAGTTGACTCTAACAGAAACCAACCTGCATCATGGCACTTGACGGTTTGCTTGAGTAGACCAGGAGTTGGCAGGTGATCGATATCATGCAATTGATGGTTCACATACAATCTTCTCTCACAGCTTCCCGCGTACATGATGTCATGCAGACGGTATTCTGCAGCTAAACGAAGGCATATGCCCAGCGAAAAAAGAAATTTGCAACATTTGACAAACCCAAGCATGCACATATTTTTGTTCAAGATCAACACATTTTCGGCCAGCAACAATTGGATGAACGAAACAGCTCCAAATTGAGTGCAGCTGAGCACGACAACCCATAGTGAGGAGAAACAAATGCAAGAGCAACTCACCAGCTTCTTGGTTCATGTCAGTAAGCCGTAGATGCCCAAGCAGCAGTTCCCCATCTCGAGCACGAATCGTTCCCCAGGAAGGTCTGATATTCAGCTGCAGTTCGTACTTGTCACATGGCACATCCGCGAGGTTCTGAATCTCCACCCTTGCACACGCACCACCCACAAACGCTTTTCTGAACAAGGGCATGGCTTTAAGTGTGGACGGACTGTTGTCACGTCTCATTCCGTGCCAATTTGGAACAGGCTTTGCAAGATACTGCGAAAACGGCTCGTTCTCTGGCGCGCATCTGCCCTCCCAGACTTTGAAGTCATCGAAGAGAATCGTCTGCATAAGAGGATATGTGGTGACTGTCCATAGGCTCTTCTTTACAAACCGGAAAGGTAGTGAATAGGCATGAACCCAAATAGCCAAAAGCAACTAACACAAAGTATCCACCACTTCACTCGAACGGCACACCAGCACCATCACAAAAGTCTTTCCCAGCACTCTTAGCTAAACTGCGATAATAGTGACGAAACACAAAGCCACGACCACGAGCCAGGGCACAACTCAGATACTGCCTACTGATTCGCAACCACAGACCACGATCTGCAACACCAGTGGAACAAGCAACAGTAGCAAGGTTCTGCAAGTAACCCTCAGCAGAGGGGCCTAACTTCCCAAAAGCAGACATGACCAGAGGGACCATAGTGGTTCCGTTCAAGACATGCTTCCTACTCCTCGCTCTCTCGGCATCACGAAACAACCCTGAACCTGAACACGTCAGGAAAATTATGGGATTTCTAGGGAAATGTTTTGCAGCTCGACACACGGCAAAGAGTTCTGGGAAAGACTTTCTTGGCAGCGCCATTCGAGATATTTGGTGCTCACTTTGTATTGGTTCCTTTGAGCTATTTGGTTTCATGCTTATTCACTTCCTTACCAAAAAGTGTTTTGCCGGGCCAGGTGTCCGAACCCATGACCGGGGTTTGAACCCAGAGTGTGAAGAGTGTTCCACAAGCAGGCTTTTTAGGAACGCAACGCGAAGCACGAAACAATGTTGCATGAAGGACATTTGTTCGTGGCTGTAGCTAGAGTCATACCGTATCGAAAACGTGAAATACCTTGAAATTGTATTTTTTCTTGGTGCACGCCCATGACAAAAAGACACGGTAGTGAACATACTGGTAATAAATATCGAGGAAGCCACGGGACTCTACAAAAAAAGAAAAAGTACTCGTGAGGTGCAGTTGGACTGTCATGTTCTGCGCCAAAACCACAAGCGCCCGCCTTGAGAATGATGGATGTAGTGTTCGCAAAGAAGCGATGATGCCACATATATGTTAGATTGGCAAATAATCGAAGCAGCGTGTTATTAGGATGATTTTTCTGTTTTTAAATATGCGTAAGCAGAGACTGCACACCTCATCCTTGCGGGCCTGGAATTTAGGACTTGAGCCGCCAAAAAAAACTGAAAAGTACAATGTGTCGATTGAGACATTGTTGTACTGCCGCCATCCCATTTCATGTCTGTCAACACCTAGAATAGGTTCTTTATATGGAGTTTGCAGCCACGTTTCCAACACTCCGTCTCGTATCGTTTCGCCTGTGGGTTCATCGGGTGACCCTGAAAATGGATTCAATTGGAGACCGTCATCTGTATACAATATACTACCTGATCATGGTTTATATCTGAAAAAGCATCCTAGCTATATTTGAGCCCATAATGATCATGAGTATAAAGATAGTCCTTTACATGTGTTGAGCATAGCCAGTCTACTGTAACCTCAGGACACCTATGTCCAACGCCATTGCTCTCGGGGTTCGGGTGCTTCGTCGCAGGTTTCATGTTCAGCTTCTGCAACTAAATGTACATGAACATTTATATATGTCACGTGACAGACACATCTCCGTGGAATGGTTCATGAACCAGCAAATCAATCCATGGCAACTTAGCTCTTACAAGTACGAATTGCATGCATGTGCTCACCGGAACAACAACCACCACATCTATGCCATGCCACAGCAGTATCATCTGTACAGAGAAACATACCAGCAGTATTCATCCGCACATGGCTCCAGATTGTGTACCACTCATCAGGCTTGGGCTGGAAAAACTTCTTCTGGTGAGTCTCGCCCTTCGGAGTGACATAATCTCTTCCCCATAATGCGTTTGAGTACTCAAAATCATCACCACACCAGTGTGCTTTGAACATGTGATACACATAAGCAACTAACTTTCCTCCACTACAGTTGATCTCGTTGCTTTTGTGCTCTGGGGGCCACACGCAAGGTCTCCACATTTGGCGAGAGCTAAAACCATCCAATCCAGTCACATCTTTGCAACCGGTGATGCAGTTTGCACCGCAGAGCCCAGGCAGCTTTCCTCCGTTCACCCAATCAAAGTTCGGACCGAACTTGAATCTGCACAGGAACTTTAGAGTCTGCTGCACAGGAACTTCAGAAAGAATGCATGAAGAGGACACCATGTCTTACCCGCTGCATGCCTACGAGGCTTGTGATCTCGGATGATGCGCAGATCGGGAGCTTTGCGCACGCACGCAATGTGCACATGCTCAACAATCTAGGAAGGCTCGCATGGGTACGTTTGTAGACCCGTCTACTATTTGAAATATGAAATGAGCCAAACTCGTATCATTCCGCCAGAAAGAAGTCATGATGATGAGATGAAGACATGGAAACACTGTGGTGAGAATGGGCACACATGAGGGCCTCATTTATTCATACTAGCACTGCTTCAATCGTAACACTGACATGGTGCATGAGAAGGCGCATTCAAAATCAGATCATCTGACACACACACACCCCGCATTCGAAATAAGTTGGCTAAACTTTGTGCACTTTACAGCACAGAAGCAACCCACACACAAAAACAAGCAGCCTTGGCGACAGCAGAGCATGGCAGAGTGCGAAAACATGATGCATCAGTTCTGAAATGGTGGACAAGCTACCATGCAAGCGCAGGGTTCGGATGCTGCGAACCTGTATTTGAGAGTAGCAGATTCCAATGGAACATTGAGAGAACTCTTTGTTTGCATTGCGCATGCGCCTGTCACGCATCCCTGCGGCAATATAACTTGAAAAGCTGTAGATCCTGAATCTCGCACTTTGTATGCACGTTGGTTGGTGCTTCCTTTCGTGGTGGGATCGCCGAAGTATCCATCAAGGTATGTGTATGGGGCCCAATCTCTGTAGGCCATATCCTCAGTGTATGGCTGCTTTGCCTCCACCACATCACCCCTGAAAACGCTCTGTCTCTAAAAACGTGTACATAAGAAGTTGAAAATTTTATTCAATAAATGAACTATTCGGCGAGTATGGCATATCCTATTTTCACCTATGGCAGAATGCATGCACTTCGTTAAAGGGGAAATGACCAGAGACCCTTCATGAATGATGATGCGTAACATCTGGGTGGGAGGAAAGAATGTGAATTTGTATGAAGACCTTGTACAAACTGGAAAGGCAGTGAATATGCAGGAACCGAAATATTAAGAATAGAATCAAATGAACCGTTGATCAATTCACTGTGTGATTTGATCACTCGAATGGATTCACTCGAATGTACGAACAGTATGTGTGACGGGTGAGCACGACAAACAACTAACAGTGCAGGGTTCCGTAGCGGAGCGTGTGCTTGGATCTAGGTGACAATGGGTCCCGCTATTTCAGTGTGTCGCTGCTTCGGTGCACGGGCGATGGAACTGTCGTGTACATGGACACTCGACGTATGGATACCATCACTGATTCCACTGTTACGCCAACTGTTGGTGCAGGAGACGACCGCACCGTTCGAAGTCTATGGACTTGATCAGCTGTCCACACTGTTCAGTGCCTTTTGCGGTGGTAAAAAAAATGGCGACGCAGGAGGTTGCGAAAATGAGCATGTTTGCCCTCACGTGCCAGTCATTACCATATCCCATCGCGTGCACCTGACTACTCAGACAAAGTCAACCTGTACATACATCTTGATGTCAGTCACTTAAACAATGAGGGTTACAAGTTATAAGTAACGTTTCATTGCATCGACAGGACGCGTGCTAGGACGTCAGGGCAAAACTATGCCAGTAACGTGACGACAAGGGGCAAATGAGTGTGCATCACAAAATACCTTGCACAACGAACCGCCCGCAAAGGCCCGTCGCAGTGTTACGCATGGTTCAAACAATTACAATTTCAGTTAAATTCTTGAATCTGTTGGCTAAAAAAGTCACATCTGTAGGGGTTGCAACGGGAAGGGAACCGGATGTCAGCGATGGCCATAGCGATGGAGCATGGCCATATCAGACACGAAAATTACTGCCGAAGCGAGGTGGAACACTGGCTGATTCGGTTCAGCATTCATAACAGAACACGAATGATAAGTTCTATCGAAGTGTGAGGCTGCATCTTCCACCCGTCAATTGATTGGAACGTTAACGCATCAAGTCTATGCGCATGAAGCGCCGTTGACCATGCACGCTATTCGGCAGGTTCGAGGCTATCTCGCACACGAAATCGCATAACGAACATTAGGGACAATATTTCTGTTGCTATGACCAGCGATTAGATTGTGCAAGTGTGTGAACGCATGATCGTGTGTCAGCCACCAAACGGTTTGGCGGCCTCCAGAGATTTTACGATTCAGAAGAACACTGCAACCTGAAATACAAAGTGACACAAGCTGATCAATATACGAGTTTTAAGGAGGATGTACGTGTACGCTGCACCCAGCACCAAGGAGTAGAGTCCGAGTCACAAAACAGCCGCGGTCCTCCTTCGTGTACGTTCTTCGGCCTAACCGAGCAAACGCTGAATGAGCCGAAAATAGTGTACAAAAGATGCTAACTTAAGCATGCATACTGTAGAACGCAATGTTGCGCTGTGAAGGGCCTTATATTGAAATGGTGATGTTATGCAACTGTACGGTCGGTTTGCGCGTGCCTGCCCGGCGATGAAAGGTCAATATCCCAGATAGAACGCATCTTCGAGGAACGAAGCACTCACATCAACGTACTGCCGCAGGAGTGACGCAACGAACTCAACATATCAGTAGATTTTCCCCAGCATAATTTTCGTTTCGGCAATGCTACCAAAACCTTTTTTTTGGCAGACTCTTGACACTTCCCTCAGTGGTCAAAAACCATTGCCGCCATCAAGATAATGGAAAACGTCTCACAGCGTCAGGCACCTGTCGGTTGCGCCATGGTGCTCCTGTTGAAGTGTTCTTCTTGTGTGTAGGTTCAGGTCAGGTCCACTTGATGCATTTCTTGTGATGGGTGCTCTTGTACATGGTGCATTCTACATATTTATGCCTATAACTCTAAACCTCTGGCTGAATAATCACTGCGTTCTGGCCCATTTATCTTGGTCGGGTTTGTAGAAGTGACATGGTATAAACAAAAGAGATTGTACTAGAACTATGCTGTTTCCACTGTCAATCTCACTCTCACAGGTTTGAAAGAATGGCCAACAGTGGAGAAAGATGAAGGTTTCCAACAACCTTTAAGCCACCCAATTAGTGGCGACTTTTTTAAAGACATAATTAGTTAATAGAAACCGCCAGGTTTGAGAAAGTGGATTTACAAAAATCCACTTTCTCCGGATCCAATGACATCCCCGAGTGGGGGAAGTCATTGGATTCGGACGCACTACTGGCTATGATTTGATCGATAGCAGTAATATTTCAGTGAACAACATGAAGTTCTGGGTACAAAAGTCTTCAAATACTGGCTGCACATGAGTTGTGCTCGCACCCTCGAGCAAAAATACGACCGGTCGCGTCGCCACCGATCATGGCAACAACGGCAGTTTTGATCACAGTCTACTTTAACATTCATTCACGTCCAGTAGCTCGCCTCCGGCTTCGTATTTGTTTCCTCTTCCCGCATTTTCCTGTCATTAGCTAGGGTTGCTCACCCACCCTCCTAGTCATACATTGCACATCATGACTGAGTCGACGATGTACGAACTTGAACATTCATAAGTTGTTGAACCGCTTGCCATCTGAGATCTCATGTCCAGTGGTTCAGTAACACTGTCAGCATGCATGCGGCAACCACCAAACAGCGCACAATACTCCAGATCATTGACCAAGTTACAATCCCATTCCTTCTGCTACACATTCCACTACACGTCTACTAAATGCAACATAGTCAGGTCCGCTAGGTAGGTGGCGGGCGATCGCTTCTGTCCAGTGCTCTAGACCTCGTGTCCAGTAGATGCTCAGATCCACCGAAGAACTGCCGGACACTGAAACTGTACCTCTGGGTCACGCACCCCCGGGTGAGCTTTCGGTGACACCTCACTGCCGAGTATCGCACCTCGGTGGTCCTCCCCTGTCTACACTTTGTTCAGCTCCCTGGTTTTCTGCTGCCTGGTTGTTCCCCTCCTTGGTGCTCCACGTTGTGTCCAGCCTGCCTCCATCCTCCCTCCGAGGTGTGAATTACCCTCGACAGTGAGTGACTTGATCGCTTTTCATGTACATCATCACAAACCTATTCATGTACATCATCTCAAACCTGTTCACGTACCTCATCACAAGCACACTCATGTACATCATCACAAACCTATTTCGCATACATGATGACACGCCTCCGAATGTGCGCCATTCCTAACCTATTCCATGTACACCATCGCAAAATTATTCATTACACCCCGACATGAAACTGCAACTGAGAGGCAGCGTTTGCATGGCGTGCATGCAGCGTGTTTGCATCAGCGGGATCAATGCTGTTGTAACGGATATCAAGCCACTGGAGACTGGATAAACCAGTAAGCTCCCGAGCGATTGCCTCAGCACCTTCGGTTTCTATGTAGTTACTGCTGAGATCCAAGTGCTGCAAGCCACTGAGCGTCGCAAGGGCGCGTGCCAGCGCTTCAGCACCATCACAATCAATAAAGTTACTGCTGATATCAAGGTACTGCAGCGAACAAAGTCCAGCAAGGCAGGGCGCAAGAGCTACAGATCCTTCAGAAGGAATGCAATTGTCGCACAACACCAAGCGCTGGAGGTGGCCAAGGGTGCTGATACTGGAAACCAATGGTACTGCACCTTCACCACCTATATGGTTGCAGCTGATGTCGAAATGCTGCAGACACGTCAGGCACGCAAGCTTGGGTCCCAGTTCAGCAGCAGTACTTGGGAATATGTACAACTCTTTGAGAACCAGGCACGTTAAGGTTCGGAAGCTGAGTTCTTGCCCCAGCTGCACCCAAGCCCATTCAGACAGATGGCAGCTGTACAGCTCCAGATGCTTCAACATCAACAGATCTTTAAGATGTGGGGCGACTGGGTGCTTTTCAATAACTCCTGGATAGGTGCAGTTGCTGAGCTTCAACTGGGTGACGCCTGAGATGTATGGCCACAAGATTTCTTCCACTGTTTCGTTAACAGTCTCTAGATCTATATCAACGTAATGTCTCATTGAGACTGTTGGGTATGCTGTCTCGAGAGCAACACGGTGGAGGTCTTTCGGTAGAACCTCTAGTTGGTAACGCAGAGGTGTGGAGGAGGAGGCCAGGATTGTAGGTGTAAGATGTGGCATGTCCCGAAGAACCTGCAACACAGACAGACGGACATGGATACTGCAGGGCAGTCGCTTTTTCAGAGCCAGAGTGTAAAGAATCTATGCATCTTCCTTAGGTAACACAGATGTGTAAAGATACACATCTGTGTCTTTAGGCTTAACTCCATACAATGGCTGATGTACCAGTACATCAATGCATGAAAACTTCGCTCGACCTCGGACAAACGACACAGGACATTCCACGACCGAAGCAATGCCACGGAACCAAGCTCGCCTCTCTACACACCTCGCTGTTCCAAACAATGACACATGCATATAGATGACACAGTTACCCATGTGGGCTGTGAATTCAAGCTTGGTAAGCTAGAACCCGACGGTAGCACTATGTAGTCTTTGAGACTTGGTTACTGCTTTGCATGAGGTACATGAGCCATGCTATGGAGTACAGCCTAAAACTTTACACACATTACTGCTTTGCTACGTTCCATACAGCTTTGCTAATGCAGTGCTACCATCACACAGATACCGGCGCTGAATGAGGCAGGGTGTGCAGAACTTTGCGAGTTCATCGGCGGCACACGGGGGACTGAAAACGATGTTTGTTGCAGCATTTTGATGTATTCAGTGGGTAGCACACATGCATATAAATTTGACAGAACCGGTACTCTGGAGGAGTAGGGAAAATCTCCTAATAATAGAGAATACAGAGTTGTACAAATTTGTCACTCATGAGTTGCTCAAGGTTTCGGAGAGGAGCTTGCGTAGACCTGCTGTTTCAAATCCGTGTTGGATTTCCTCTCAGACTGATCAGAATCTTTGGCTGTGCGCATTATATTCGAGATGATTCCTACTCAATACCTTTCCGAATCTTCAAGAAGCACGCCCGACAGGCATCTGGCACGTAGCTCTGGAAGGAAGAATGGTTGGAATCGCACCAATTCAAGCTCAGGTGGCATCGCATTCACTGCCGTATGCGTCAAGTACCAACTGGGCTGCAGAACAGCGATGGGCCATATGTTCCCTGTGAAGCCAGGTGCCTTGAAAATGCGGCGGCCAGCGTGCGTGCATAGGGATCGTAGTGTGTCTCCGTCGTCCATGAAGTCGGCTGCCTGAAACATTACGTAACAGCTAGCATCGATGAAACAAGCGAGCATAACATTCTATACAATTAGAATACGCCACCATCATGCGCTACATGAAGCGAATCGTCGTGTGCGTCTGTGCATTCGGCGCAGACTCAAAGGAAGAGCTCTGTCGTCCAGAAGACAGTCTCTCGGAAAGATGGTTGTATTCTGCTGTTCAGACAACCAAGCAACAACATAAGTACAGTCATATTCTTCGTTTTGATCCATGAACACTGGGTATTGGGCTATCGCGCCTTGATGAACTGCGCAAGACGCCAGTGGCTTGTAGCTGTGTCTACACCATCACCATCTCTCTTCACTGCAATGACTGCTGCAATCCAGCTTCGAAGACTACCTGCAGGTAGCTGAATGTAGATATCGTCTCGCCCGTCCCCATTTCCGATCGCTTGGAGCAGCACTGAGCTCCTAGAGATGATTTCGTGGGCCACCACCTCGCTAACGCCGCTAGTCTGATGAAAAGTTACTTCGTCAGGTGAACTGCATACAAGAAAGGTCTCCATGTCCCCGTATTTCGATGCGTAAAGAGCATGTGGCAATGCACTGATCGAAGAACTGCGAAGCACGGACTGTGGATGGATCGTTGTCCGCACACCAGTTCGGATGCTACGTCACAGTACGAAATCTAAGCACTTTTTCAAGCACCAAACGCTAGGCAGAACGCCCCTGCTCTGGGCTAACGTCCGCCGCAAGCTGTTACGAATTATGTCGCGAAATCGACGAGTTTTGCGGAGTCCACACATGACTGCTTAACAAGGTTTATGTTTCGCCGGATTCATGTTCCAAAGAATGCTACTAATGTGGAAGAAAGAATGCCGAGGAGTTCCATTTGGGACTCATGGACTGCTCAGGGAGGGGTCACATGTGCACTGGAGTCACTGTTACATGCAGGTACATTACCCCTATATAATGCAAGGGGCTGTGCTTGCTAGCTGTGATTGGCTGTTTCTTGGTAATGCTCCCACTCCGTCTGTGTTTTGCTCCAAGGTCGATGACCACTTTCACCACCTGACAACGTGTACGGCGCTGCACCAACATCGGTACAACCATTCAGGCCACATCTTTGTAGGCATGGGGGAGGCTGCATTTAGGGCTCTAAATTCGCCAGTTAGGATTGATAAGCCGAAAATTAGGATTGATTTTCACCCTCCTAATTAGTGGCTAATCGAACTTTTAGGATATATTCAATTTCTAGTTAGCCCTAACTGATGACATTGATTATGATTAGGTCTAATCATAATCAACTATTCGCTTAATTTTTTATGAAACCATTCATGTGCTTTCCTGGAAACGAACTGGTGTATGTGATAGTTCGTCCTTGTACGTGAGACTGATCACTCGACAATACACCAACAACGCATCAACGCTCTTCTGTAGTTGGTGGATATGCTACGCCGTGCATGTACAGCCGGGAGTTGAGCTCCAGACAGGAGGATCATGGAAGAGGCCACTAAAGTTTGCCACTGTAGGGCCCAGTTCCTCGCCTTGTAGTGTTTGTCAAGTCCTTGGGGGCACACCTGCCTCTCTGAGTCTTCCAGTAACCCTGTTGGCATGTACATTGCACCCATGCGCATCTTCTATCGCACAGTAATCAAATATTCGCAAGCATCCCCAGGTTGTCCTCATGGTTTTAAGGCTGATTTGGAAGTTCGATCCATCAAATGGGGCGTTTGCTTTTTGTTTGAAGGGCAGTCGGAATGCCTGCACTGGAGGTATCCCCAATGGCCCCCATTACGCCGTTCGACATACAGGTATTGTCACATATGACTCAAGACCCAGTAAATATCCCAGAAGCAATCAAAGAACATGGGAATTGTTCTGTCTAGGGGTACCTAAAGGGTGGGATGTAATTAATAACTAACCTGTAATCAATGTGAAAATGATACAATGAGGTATCGATTAGGACAACTTTATATTTTTACAAACCTGAAAGGTAGTAAATAGGCATGAACCCAAATAGCCAAAATCAACTAACACAAAACAACTTAGGACAACTTATTTACCTGTTATAAGTGTTTTTTGCCCATTCCTAATTAAAGATTGATCAGTGACTAACTAAGCAATGGCTAATCGACCTCCTAGACATCCTATTTACGAGCCCTAGCTGCATTAGCAGCAGCCATCGCTTCTTGGCTCTATGGTGCTGGTTTCGCAATGACTTTTACATAATAATTGAAGTGTAATTGTAAATGTGTTGATACACTGTATTGAAAAAAACGAACAATCCGGGAAACCGGATTAACACGGTGATTACAAAGAATGTAAGTGGTGTTACCTAGCGTTTAAACAGGCGTTCACTCTAAGTTTCGAGCCCTATATCCCGCCGCTCATATCATATTGATGCAGGCCTACGTTGCAGGCCAACCTGCATGGGGCGGCAGCTGTGGGAATGCGCAGTGGGTGTGGGGGCATCACCAATGGCAGTCAGGGCGGAAAGCTGGGGGTCCTGCCGTGTTGCAGGACCCGGCCAGAAAGAGACGCTGCAAAGGAACTGTTTGTGCGGGCAAGGGTGGGGGGGGGGGGGTGGGATCTGAAGGGGGGTGTGGCCAAACAGCGTGCTGTACTTTGGTTGCTGGGTCTGGTGGCCGCCGCGTTGCTGCATACTTACAGATGCTTCCAGACCCTCACGTCTTCGCCTTCGCTTCTAAGTCGCGAACACTTTCAGTTCCTGAATACTCATATAGCACAACACCCACTAGAAAACATGCTCAGATAACCGAAGATGTGGTCAGCCCAAAGAAATGACGAAACAGCCTTGAAATTCATTCGTCTCCAAAGCGTTGTCATCACAAGATATAACACAGAGAATCGACGTGTTATCAAGATAGATACTCCAAAGGTAACAGCGAAAAATTTGCAACTTCCCGCAGACGTGGGCTCTCACGACCCAGGGCATCTATCATCGTGGCACTAGTATCATTTCCATAGAGTTCTAAGCTGCGCAGGCTGGTCAGCTTGGCAAGATGGGGCCAAAGGTCAGCAACGCCTGTGTCACTTATGTAGTTGCTTCTCACACTCAAACGCTCCAGGCTCACTGCCTTGCTGAGGTGGGCACCCAACACAGCAGCTCCCTCATCTTCTATCCTATTCTCAGACAGACAAAAATCTTGCAGCCTCCCAATGGCAGGTAGGTGGCGTGCCAATGGTATCGAACCCCAGGCCTACAACCTGTAAGCTCGCCAATCTACTGATCAAGGGTCCCAACGCAGAAGCCCCTTGGTTTCCAAGCCCAGTCCTGGACAAATATAGCATGGTCAGGTGGCTCAGAGAGGTGAGTGTACGTGCCATTCCTACAGCACCCTCAGCACCAAAGGCATTGTTGTTCAGACTGAGCGCCTGCAGGTCGACGAGGCTGGCGAGGTTCGGCGCAAGGGCCGCAACGGCCTGGGCACCGAACTCATTCCAGCTCAGGTACACACTCTCCAGGTGCCTGAAGCTTTCAAGCATTGAGCCTAGCGACTACGCAGAGTCCCATATAGTAAAGTTGCTTGCGACATATATGTGTGTGAAGCAGGTTAGGTGGGCAAGATGGGTTGCAAGTGCAGCGGTCGATTCTGAGTCAAGGTTGTTTTCGCCCTGTTCCAACTCTTGCAGACTCATCAGGTAGGCGAGATGAGGCGCCAGTGCTACAAACCCTTCAGCTCCAATGATGTTAGTGCTGATGTTAACATGCTGAAGATTCACAAGCTTGGCAAGGTGAGGTCCCAGATCAACAGCACCTTCATCATCCATGAGCCATCCTTGCATGTTCAGGTGCGTAAGAGAGATCATTTTGGCGAGGTGGGGTGCGAATGATGACACAGCCTCCGCACCAACTTCTGGACACCTGTCGCTGCAGCACATGTCAAGGTGCAGCATGTTGCGTAGGCAGGCGAGACCGGGCACCAATGCAGCCACACCTTCATAGCCACAGTGGTGCCCACTCAAGTCAAGATGCTGCAGGGACAAGAGGGTGGGGAGGGCAGCAGTGATATCCGCAATGTCCGAGGTGATAAACATATTGCCAGCAATTTTCAAGTGCTCAAGGGCGGTGTGGGTGGTGAGATGATGTCCCAGGTCATCTGCAACCTCATCACACATGTAGTCGACACGAACGGTTAGATGTTTCAAGCTGCAGAGCTTATCGATGCACCGCAAAACAGCATCTATATCATCTATGTCTTCCATGACAAGCCTCAAACGCGTGATGCCTGCACAGAATGACCAGAGGACAGCAGGAACTGCGGTGTCGAGGACGTCAGAATCGATCAACACAAAGGTCGTAGCAGTAACACTAGGGTATGCAGCATGGACAGCAACGTGGTGCAATGCCTCGGGCAGTTCACGTAGCTGCATCCTGAATGGTGCGGTAGAGTGCGCAAGAATAGACGGGGCCAGGTGAGACACCTCTACAAGTACCTGCAAAGGGGAGGAATTGGTGTGGTAGCTAGCTGTTTAACGCCTATGAATGTGTAAGGGTGTTGGGAGAGGGAGGCAGAGCATTAAAGAAAGAAACCTGCTGGAAGTGTTGCCAGACGAAGGAATCGTTCACGCACAGGAGCGTTGGAAAATGCGTTTCTTGAGCTTTACCTTACTTAGATCATTAAAAGGGCTCCTTCATCGGACTGCTGCCAAGTCTAGCAAACAGATACATGTATGTTCTATCATATATGTCGTGAGCAGACCCACCTGATCACCGCAGCAACAGTTTTCCTACACCACAGCAGCAACAATTTCGGGGAACGTGAACACGTCTCTGCAGAAACAGTTCCTAGAAACAGTTCCTAGCCTCGGATGTGTGCTGGCGTGAATGTGCACGCTTGTTGTTTGAGCAGCTTCGCCCTGAATCGTGTGCCCAATGCAAATCACATAAACATCATTAGCGGCCGAGAAATCGCGTTGTACGTGGGCATCCTGATCAGTGGATCAAGTCTTCAGCAAAACATAAACCCAAGAAGCCTCATTGTCGCCTGAAAGCCTTGCGTGGACGCTGGATTGTCATCATTTAATTTCCATCCAAGAGTGCACTATCAACAGGTCAGATATAGGCACTAGTACCAAGGGGAAAGACTCGTGATGGTGCTGTTGAGCCATTCGAGTGAAGTGGTGGATGTTTTGTGTTAGTTGATTTTGGCTATTTGGGTTCATGCCTATTTATTACCTTTCCGGTTTGTACAGCATTAGGCACTAGTACCAAGTCCGATGACTCTGACTGCGCATGGAGGAAACCGAAGCAGCGGCTCATATGCTAGTGAACAATCCAGCCACCGTCATTGCTACAGTCTCAACCTAGCGGCCACACACGCATATGCAATTGAGGGTCAATGATGGCTGTTTGCACCGCCGCCGGACTCGTCGTTAGAGCAAGTTAAAGTAAACGTACAAGCAAGTCAAACTTTAGAAGCGGCACAACCTGATACTATGGTAAAAATTGGTGCAATGCACACGAGGCTGGAGACACCATGCATGCACCCATACGAGAAAGAATTTCGCGACAGACCAGGTGCACGTTACCATAACGAACCGGAGTACTCTATTGTGCTGGGTATGTCGATGTTATGTGTGGTTGATTTTGTGTAGTGACCGCAAAGTGCCCAGGATCTGTTGCCGATAGGCTGAGACTGTACCCAATACGCAAAGAAACTTGTTTAGAAATATTTTGAAGCGGGTTTCGATGCTTGGAGCGCTTGTGCACTGTTGTGCAGCTGTTTGGAATTTGGTTATGAATTCTGTGCTTTCTGCGAAGTAGTTATGTGTAAAGTTACAGGCTTAACTCCATAGCATCTGCGAAGTAGTCAGCATGCCCAAAAGGTCTGAGCATTGAATCCCTTCCACTGGTTTCTCTTGTGACACATTCTGTGGCCACCAGCCACTGTTAGCTGTCACAATGCGAGAAGCGGGATAGAAGAATGATATACATGAGTTGCATGCATGTAGGCACATGCATGACAACAACGGCGCCCCAGTCAATAGGACCCGCCCTCAGCTAGGCTGAGTGCATTCATGATCTAGTCTCGAGTGCATAAGGTGGAGCACGAAAACAGAAAAGAATTGTTTTCTGAGTTCAGCGCTTATTTTCTGCCAGCTGTGGTGTAGGCAGGTTGTAAACATGCAGGCAGTTTGTGGGCAGTGTACATATTGGCAGTTTGTGAACATGGTTGGATTGGGAACATCGAAGTGATGATCCCGCGCCATTCTGACAGCAAATTAAGGGTCATCATATATACAAAGTTGTGTCGAGACGCGAACCTGAGTGTGTGCGTATGAAAGTGTTGACCAACTTTCATTTGTGCTTGATGAGGTACACGTCGCAGCTGCTTCCGTCATTATGAAAGGGTTGGATGGCTCTTTCTTGAATAGCCACCTGTCAACATGTTCACACAGCTTCTGGAGAGTCACATGGTCATCAAGGAAGTCAGCTGCCTGCACGTTCATGCACGTCAAAAATGCGTACGCACGCCACCGAGCATAGGATAACTCACAGACTGCAAAAGCCGATGCTTGACTATTTGATATATATCACCTCTGCCCCAGTGCACGCAGCTTCGCTGCGTGTACTGGATTTTCGCACAGACATTTTGTCATTGCTGGCCACACCCCTTCGAGTCCTGACACGAAGACGCCCCTGTCGTATAGCCTGTCGAAGCCAACATGGCACCATCAGCATGCAGGAGGCCTCGATGTTGCGCGAGGAGTGCTTTGCTGCCCATGATCAAGCGACTAGCGTATAAAGACTCGTTAGGACAGCGCTTGACAGACTCGCCAAGCACTCTATGAAACAGTAACTTGGCATAAAACACGCTTTTGCAAGTGGGATCGCCTCACCTTTTGGAGATGTGCAAGTCAGGGGTGAAAGGCTGCTTCTATCGACGCAGCTGGTCGTCATCACCTTTCACCACGAGCACTGCATCACGCCAGCTGAGAAGAACATTTTCACGTCGAGGTATCGCGAATGTTCCTGCAACCTCTGCAGTCTCGAGGGCTTGCCGCAGCACAGCGCTCCTGGAGACGACTGCGAGGGATACCACCTGCTCCGCTCCATTTGGCAGCTTGAACAAGACCCCGTGACTCACAGTGGACACTTGAAACGCTTCCATATGATCACGCCAAAAGGGGTATGGTATATAATGAATAAAACTTGGAGATGCAGGGACAGTTCTTCAGACATCTGCCCTGACAAGTGCCGACCGATCGCGATCGCGGTTCCCGATACATTCACTTGCTACTGCTAAAATATTGATCCGAAACATCCATCTGTCAATCGCACACATCTGTACTGTTGTCCTGGTTTTTGGCAAGGCGGACGCATGGTACAAGATTGCGGAGACTTCTGGTCAGCCGATTCCGTATCAAATGTTCTGCCAGCAGGCCCTTTATTACATTGCCTCAGTTTTGCCGTTGGTAGGGGAGGTGGTATTGTTGTTCATCATCACTTTTAAAGCTGGGAAACGCGTGTGTGATGTTGCTGCTGTGCGATTCTAGTGAAATAGAGCTTCTTTTATCTTCTGTGCTTTGAACATTTGTTTTCATGCTTATTCAATATCTTTCTGGTGACTACTTTGTAAAAACTGAACAAGGGTCAACCTTTTTTCTGTCAGTTGAGTACTTGACAGGCTGTTGTGCCCTGGCTCGTGGTCGTGGCATTGTGTTTCGTCATTCCTATCGCAGTTTGGCTAAGAGTGGTGGGAAAGACTTTCGTGATGGTGCTGTTGTGCCATTCGAGTGAAGTGGATGATTCGTGTTAATTGCTTTTGGCTATTTGGGTTCATGCCTATTCAATACCTTTCCGGTTTGTAAAACTTGACAGGAAATCCCTTCACCTACGGCCGCAGAAAACACTCTGCTATTGTGGGAAGTTGGTGGTTGATGGACCTGTTGATGCTAACAAACGGTTGATGCTTCGGAGCCTAATTGGCTTCTTTATTAGCTCTCATTTTATTATCTCTCATTTTATTAGCTCTCATTTTATTAGCTCTCGTTTGGCTTCTTTATTAGGTCCTTTTATTGTTTGAGGCAGAAGGAACACTAGGTACTTTGAAGTTGTATCTTTATATCAGTTCGGAATCATTGGCAGGAGCCGGAGTGGGCTGACCTAAGCGAAACAGCTGAGCAGGTGGGCGCTCTGCGCTCACTCCCTAAGGCACACATAATGCCCCTGAATGTGTGAGTGCAGATGTGATGTGCAGTGTGCAGAGAATGACATGCTCTGCAACATGAAACCGATTGAAGAGATTCCATGCTCAGAACGTCTCTACCCTTTTGGGCATGCTGACTACTCCGCAGAAACCGCGGAATTCATAACTCAATTCCAAACACCTACGTTTCATCATAGGATCTTGTTACTATTGTGCACTGCTGGTGGCCGCGTATTCGTGTGCAAGCGCAGGCGCTTGGTGATGATGTCTAGCAGCCTTCTGTACATGCGGTCCCGAAGTACTTCCATACAGTGCGCTGCCTTTCACCACCCCCTCGCTAGCCTCCACCACCGTGGCAGCCCTTTGGCCTCCAATGCCCACACCCGGCAACCTCGGCCAACACGCTCCCACCATCTCCCGTCCCTCATGCTGCTGCCTAAACCCATGTTGCATGTTCCTCCCTGTAACCCGTCTTCGTCCTTGGGCCGCCCCCCCCTTCCACTTGCCTCGCTCTCCATCGGCCGCTCTCCCACCACTGGTGCTCTTCACTTCCGGTCCCTGCCTCCCTCCGCAAGCCCCCGCACCTCCTCATACACCCATGCACCTTTCCCCTTCCGCCACATATGCCCAACCCTCGCCCCCTAAACTCCCTGCTGTGGGGTCTCCTAATGATCCCTGCCGCGCGCAGCCCCTGGTGGGCCACACCGACTGCGCTGCCCCTCGGCTTTGCGCCCGATATGCTTTGTATTTGTTCCGCTGCCTTGCTGCTGAAGTCTGGCGATCGTTGTCAGGGTGTGGCGCTGTCTCTGGCGGACCAGTTGGTTCTGCTTGCAAGGGCGTTTTGGCGATGTGGCATAGATGTGCTTACGCCCATTGGTGGGCGATTTTTTCCTGGCATCGATACTGATGACTACGTTGACGACGTTGGCCACTTTTATATACTCTTCTGTAGTGCACCTGTAGAGCTTGTGAGTAGCGACTTTGTCCATGTAAACACGCAGCACACGCAGCGCCACCTGGGAAAAAGTAGCATTCAAACTAAGGTTTTGGGCAGTACATACAAGTTTAAAGCGACAGATGATGGGTTCCGTATCTAGACAGTTGTCATGTTCAGCAAGAATATGGAGAATCTGAAGCACATTGAATATCATCACTGTTACGCTTACACTGTTCGGGTCAAAACTTTGCAACTGCCAGCAGACGTGGGCTCTGACGTGCCAGGGCATTTCTTCCCTCGACACTCATATTGTTCTTATACAAGCCTAGGCTACGCAGCCTGGCCAGTTTGGAAAGGTGGGGCCAAAGTGTAGCAGCACCGGTATCACTTATGCCGTTGCTGCTCAGATTCACACTCTCCGGCTCACTGCGTTGCAGGGGTGCCCAAAACAGCAGCGCCCTCGTCTGATACCCTATTCAGAGACAGACACAAATCTTTCTGTTTAACGAGGGCACACAGGTGGGGTGCCAATGCTGCAGCCCCCTCTGAGCCAATGGAGTTGCTGCCCAGCTTAAAAAACTCTAAGCTCGGCAACCTACCGATCTTTGGACCAAAGCAGCAGCCCCTTGGTCACCAACTACATTCCCGTGCAAATCGAGACTGGTCAGGCGACTCAGGGATGCAAGTGCATGTGACAGGGCTACCGCCTCTTCAGCACCCATGTGATTTTCTCTCAAATCGAGTTTCTGCAGGCCACTGAGGCTGGCGAGATGCGGCGCAAGGGCACAGGTTCCCGAATCTGCCAGTACATTGTAATGCAGATGCAAGATCTGAATGGATTCGATGGTACCCAGGTGTGGTGCAAGTATTGCAACACCTTCGGAGCGTAAACCACAGTAGCCCAGACACACATCCTTTACGCGCATGTGGCTGGCGAGCATTGACCACAGCTTGTGCACCCTCCTGTCGAAGTCCTTTCCCGGAAACAGCTATGCGTGTGAGGCAGATGAGGTGGGCGAGGTGGTGCCCAAGTGCGATGGCACCTTCAGCGCTAAAGAAGTTCCATCATAGGTCTACGTCTTGCTGACTCGTCAGGTTGCCGAGGTGGGGGGCGAGTGCTACAACGCCTTGACTTCCTATGCAGTTATTACCGAGTTCAGGTTCCTGCAGATTCGCCAACTTGGCGAGATGGGACCGCAAAGCAATAGCTCCTTCATCTTGCATGCGCCAAAGACGCATGTTCAGGTGCATCAGGCAGGTGAGCTTCGCAAGGTGGGGTGCGAATGCTGCCACTCCCTCAGCACCAATAGCACTCGGGGATGGTTGATTGAGGCTGCACATGTCGAGATGCTGCAGATGGCACAGGCAGGCAAGATGTGGCGCCAGGGCTGCAACACCCTGAGAACCAAAGCGGTTGCTACTCAAATCCAGGTGCTGTAGACACACAAGGGTGCGGATGTATGGTGCGAACACGGCAGCATCTGATTCAAAAAGTTCAATGTGGGCGAGATTCAAGTGCTCAAGAGCTGTGTGGGAGGTGAGACGAGCTCCCAGGCCTGTTGCAACACCACCAACCGCGCAGAAAACGGAGAGATGTTTCAAGCTTGAAAGCTCATCAACACGCCGCAAAACAACACTCATGTCAAGCCAGTCTGGTAGGGTCAGACTCAAACGGGTGATGCCTGCACAGTACGGCCAGAGCATGCCAGCAACTGTGCTGTTCATTCTGTAGTAATTGATATCCACAGAGTTTGTAGCTGTGACACTTGGGTATGCAGCCTGGACAGCAGCGGGGTGCAATGCCTCAGGCAGCTCTCGTATCTGCATCCTCACTGGTGAGGTGGAGTGTGCAAGGATGGAGCTGGCCAGGTGGGGCCTGCTCCATGAGGACCTGCAAAGGCGAGAACAGGCCTTGGATTTGCAGTGTCTAGTATTTCAAGGACTTGCATGTTGGTTCTGCTTTGACATTCGAATGATGTAGGTGCTTCATAGATTCAAGTTCCAGAATAATTGGGTTCTAGTCATTTCATCACACACTAGGTGTGTACCAATCGAGCTGTTAATGACCTCACACAGTGAAAATTTCTGGGAGAGGGTAGAGGAGAATTCAAGAAAGAACACAACTAGAATAAATACCACGTTCTGGAATGAGCAGCGCACGCTAGTGTTGGGAGAGCCGATCACCAATGTGACAGACAAAGGCGCTGAATGTTCCATGCAGTAACAGATATGATGACCATACGGTAACTAAATGTTGTGACTTGATGCAGGGGCATCGTACAGCTAGTGTAGATACAGACGAAGAGCCACCTGCGGCAGCGGATTGGCATGATGTGGTGTTTTGCATGGGTATTGTTGGACATAGCCAGTTTACTTCAACCACTGCACAGCTGAGCTCAGATGCCTAGTGGTTAAAGTAGGCTGGCTATGTTGAACAGGTATTTTTGCATGGGGTGTGTCTGATAGCACCAAATGCGCGCCACTGACACTCGTTGACAGGTAGGCTCCGGGCCAGCGCTGGTCAGGGTGGTCATGCAAGTTTTTCAGGGTGATGACGCGCCTCCAGGGATGTCCACCGCATGAGACTGTCAAAACAATTCACATACTGAGGGCACCCGGGAAGGCGGGGATGACAGGGGACAGGTACACATGATAGGCAGACACGAAGGAGGGGGGCACCAGAAGAAGGAAGGGGGGCTGGACAAAGGATGTGGAGGGGGCCGACACACGGGGGGGGGGAGGGGGCGGTTTCACAATCATTAGGCTCCGATAAGGCCACAGAGCCGCAACAACTGTATCCCTAATATCACAGTCCAGCATGTCCTGATGCTCCAGTTTCTGCAATTCTTCTGGATGTTGTGCAAGAGAAAGTACTCCCTGATTTCATATCCTGTTCATATCCAGAGACAGACTCTGAAGATTTGGCAACGCACCAAGGTGAGGCGCCAATGCTGCAGCACCTTCTGGGTCCATACAAATGCAGCTCAGGTGCAAGAAACGAAAACACTTCATCACGCCAATACTCGTCGCGACCTCTGCTGCTGCGCCGAAATCAATCGAGTTATCGTCCAAGTACAACCTATGTAGCCAGCTGATACAAGTTAGGTGCCGAGCCAGCGCTGCAGCACCTACCGATCCAATGCTATTGCTAGTTTCACACATACCTTCTGCAGACAGGAGAAGCTGCCGAGATGTGGCGCACGCTCAGCCACACCTGAATCTGCCAAGAGGTTCTTCTTCAAGATGTAGCTTATGCATGGAGCTGATAGCAGCAAGCCAAGTTCAAATACTGCAAGATCTTGATTACTATACTGGATGTCATGCATGCCCAGGTGTCTGAGGAGGGTAAACCTGGCGAACATTGCCTCAAGTTCTTGCACGTCCTTCTCCTCCAACCCAAAACACCCAATATAGATCTTTGGCAGGGAACCGTGGTGGGCAAGATGATGCTCAAGGGCCTGAGTAGATTCAACCGTTAGGGTGGTACCATAGATATACAGTTTTTCTAGACAAATCAGGTTGGGGAACATTGGTGCCTGAGAGACAAAGTTTGCTTTACATGTGTCAATGCTGTGCAACTCAGGTCAAGTGCTGCAAATTCACCAGCTGGGCAAGATAGGGCCGCAAGCTTGTAACACCCAAAATTTCCATGCACCAATGACTCATGTTCGGGTGCTGCAACTGATATAGATGGTGGGGGTGGGGTATGAATACTGGGCACCCACTGCAAGGCCAGGCCATAACCTGTAGAAATGTGCCTTGACTCAGCACACATGGACTGCAACCGTCAAGAGCACAACAGACTGAAACCAATCAAGTGTCCGCACTTCCTACCACTAGCTTTTGTATGTCAGCAGAACACAATATTGCTTCACCAGCGATTCAACAGCTACTCTGGCTGTAATACGACCACTTAAGGTAGAACACTGACATAGCATACAGTGCAAACCTAGAGCGTCATGTGTACACGACCTCTTTGCACAAATCCCACAGTGTGTACCCAGCTACGCTATACACATCACACGACTCAAGAGTATGCACATAGAGTATGCAATGTTCACAGTAAACAAACAGTGCTTGCATGTTTCACTCAAACACTTTTCCCCTTCCGGACCATTCGTTATTCTTTACATACTTCACTGCTCCTCACATACTTCACCACCTCACCACGGCAAGCGTGTAGATTTTGATGTGTTTGATACTACAGCAGTGTTGGTTGTGAAGTCAGCAGTGTTGATCCTACTTGTCCTACCTACCTGGGCAAGTGTGAGTCAGTGTTGTTTCGTGATGCCGAGAAAGCAAAGAGTAGGAAGCATGTCTTGAACGGAACCACTATGGTTCCTTTGTTTATGTCTACGTTTGGGAAGTAAGGCCTCTCTGCTGAGGGTTACTTGCAGAACCTTGCTCCTGTTGCTTGTTCCACTAGTGTTGTAGATTGTGGTTTGTGGTTTCGAATCAGTGGGCACTATCTGAGTTGTGCCCTGGCTCGTGGTCGTGGCATTGTGGTTCGGCACTATTATCGCAGTTTGGCTAAGAGTGCTGGGAAAGACTTTCGTGATGGTGCTGTTGTGCCAATTAAGTCAAGTGGTGGATGTTTTGTGTTAGTTCATTTTGGATATTTGGGTTCATGCTTATTTACTACCTTTCCAGTTTGCAAAAACCTTCACCACTCCTAAACAGAGTCTTTTTGCGCCACACAAGCTATTCCCACGGGGAAGGATCTCCCCAACACCCCTACGCCACCCGCATCTCCCTGCCCCTTCCTCCAGCTGCCTACCCGCTTCCTTTTCGGTCCTGCCCTAGCACGCTTCCTTCCAAAAAGAACATAAAATTCAGTGCCACCGCACACGCCCATTTGGACTCAAAGCAATGAGCCCGTACGAGCACGGCCAAGGCCACATGTGCGCAACTCCAGTAAGTGCGCGGATGAGAAAGGTAGGCCCTGGGGGCTAATACAAAAAGAAACTTATCGGGAACCACGCCATACCCAAGAAAGGCCTCAGCACCCTCGAAGGGGTGGGACATGGACATACACCTGCGGGCCACACGGGACCACGAAGGAAAACACAGCGGCTGCAGAGCACGCCGCACATCATTGCAAGCAAAGACAGGGTCGCCAACAGGGACCGCATCGTCCAACAACGGTAGAGACATTTCAGGATGGAGTCCCTTTCACTGGTTTCGGAAGTGTTGCTGGTTTCCGATGAGTTTCCGAAGCTTGTTGCTCTGTGCACACAACTGAGTTAGATAGAACAGGCCCGATCATTTGGGTCGATTTTTCAGGTGTGTGACATGACACATGAAGCGACACTGGTGATCACTGGTGCACACTGCTGCACATGCATCACATGAGCAGTCCACGTGGGACAAGGGCAACCTATGTGCCCTAGGGAGTGATCGCAGAGCTGTTTCCGCCGCCTGCATGGCAGAAAGTGTTGGATTCTTTACGAATGTACACAAGGTTGTGAGATGTGGTGGCTTCAGGGGTCTCAATATGAATTGTGAACTTGGAAGAACGGAATTGTTGGAAGAACGGAGTCGTCTGGCACACCGATGAAGATCAGGAAAGCAGAGACCGCTGGCATTGACAACTGTGAATCAACATTGCACAGCAGACGCGTACGCTGACCAGAGCTACATATGCGTGTTGATTCATTATTGCCCTTGCATAAGTACTGTCGGTTTGGCTCAATTGATCAAAGCCCTGGTCACTGTGTAGCGTTAGAGTGAAGATGGCACCTATGAGGCTGAGTTCGCATTCGTGGGTCCCTGTCAGCCTTTGCGAGATGGAAGCGATCGTTGTATCGCCCACAGAGCAGGAAATGCGTTTTCGTGTTCCAGACGGGCAAGTGGAGGTCGTGCCGCGCACCACCGTCTCTAGGAGCTCAGTCCTGCTGCAGGCAATCGAATCTGTTACGGATGATGAGCCCGTCGTCAGGTTGCCGAAAGGGATTCTGCAGAGCTGGCTGTGCGCGATAGTCCAAGTCAGACCGAACTACAATCCCAATTACACACCGGCTCGCGTAGCATTCAGCGCAAAGCTTCTGGACTCCATCAAGGTATGGACGTATGTATATTCTCGATTGCCGTGGCGTTGCGGTAGTACTGTAGCTTGGTGTGTGCTTGCTTTGGTGTAGGCGAACTTGACTGGGTGAGGCGAACCCGTACGTAGCTATTCGCACGGTGGCATGAATGCACACACGCTAGAATACCCACATGTTAATGATTGAAGGTTGAATAAATGGAACGTTTGATCTGGCCTTTCGCACACCGGTTCAGTGTCGTGGAGGCTGCCATCCTATGCCATCATCTGTATGGCCTGCTCGGGCACGTTCACAGCACATGTATTCTCCTTGCGACGCGAAACAACGTCTGTGAAGATTCGCCAGTTGGACATACCGCATGTCGTTGACACGGTGTATCATTGATCACTCAAAGAATCAGGCCAATGTCGCTGTGCGTTCAATGCACCAACTTCATATCTTCATATCAACTTCATATCTTCATGCAGCTTTCGTCTTCAGTATCAGCAGCTATGTGCAGGCGGCGGACTTCCTGGACGACCAGAACACACTAGGCAGTCTTTGCCAATGTTTGGGACGGTGGCTGTTCAAGCCGAATCCCGAGGTGGAGGGCTCCAGCAGTTCAGTCCATGTGTACGATGTGTTCTCCAGTAAAGCGCATCCTCTGTCAACTGAACACGCCAAGGTGCTTTCCTCGCACTCTGTGCTCTGCTGTCGGTTTATTGCCGTTGATGATCTGTCCACTCAGAAGCTTGAGACATACCAACCATAAAACACGATACCCATCCAGGCCCTTCAGATCCAAGAACCTGATGTATGCCACGCATCGTCTGCCCAGCTGCGGCTGGTGCTCTGTTCATCATCGCGGGTTTGAAAACTGGGTGCTAGACATGCCCTCCAAGGTGCTCATGCAGTGATGCAACCGATGTTGACACGATTGTAATACATATGAAACCATATTCTTTTTGTCAGTTTGAAGTGCTGATGTATGCGCCGGTTGCTGGTGGCTGTTTGCAGTAGTATGGTACCAGCAAGACCATGCGTGTTGGAGTATATACAGCAAGGCACACAAATGTATTGCCTGTAAGATGCACATGCAAGAATATTGGTCCCACTGTGAGTTTTCTTTTCAGCACTATGCAATGCATACCATCTTTCACTGATAGGAAGCTTCAGCAACCCGATATAAGCATCTCTAGCTGGGCAACACTTTCGGCGGTTTCTGTGGAGTTAGTCAGCACTCCCAACACTTTCCGGACATTTGTCAAATCGATGATGTTGTGGAAATCAATTGTTTTCATGCATCACACGCACACACGAACATTCAGAGGCATACTTTATGCGTCTGGCAGTGAACACACCCTCGTAGATGGTCCGCTCTGCTATGCATGCAACATGACCTTGACGATGTCATAGTGTGTACTTGGAAAGTAAAGGTGGATGGTAGTTGCATAGAACCATGTGATCCTGCCCCCCGTAAACCGCCCTCCGCCCACCCCCCCCCTCTGTACCTGGTTGTTTCAACTTCCATGCATCCAAATCCCCACTCTGGCTCTTCTTAACTGCATGTGACATGTGAACTCTCTTGAGTACTATTATGCGTTTTGAGCAGCCGTTTCTGTTTTGTTTCATGCATATTAACAGCAGTACATCAGTAAAGTGTGTTCGAGGAATTGGTGGGATCAGCCTGTCCACACCACAGGCAACTGTGCAGGTGCTGAGGGAGGTGCCACACCTAGCCACCCGAATACTACGATCAGCTCACATCAGACCAGAGAAGCATCTTCCCCTGCTCCCTGAGGAATTCCACTCAGCAGCTGTCCTAGCTGCATATCCCAGCATTTCAAAATCTCTGTCCGCTGAGATTCACTGGCATCAAATCACTGAAACTGAGCGAGACATTCTATGGACTCAGCTCTCAAAAGTGACTTCTTTGAAGCTCTCCGGATGCATGGACACATCCTCGGAAGCCTACGACAACGGAGTCCAGTGGCTTAGGCATCTCGGAACCTTCTCAGCGTTGCAGCGCCTGGATCTGGCGAGATCGATGATGCAGGTCGGCGGGGCTACCGCCCTGGCGCCGCAGCTGGCCTACCTAACGGGCTTGCAGCACCTCGATATATCAACTTCCAGATTGACGCACTCTGGCTCGTCTGTGCTCGCCCCTAGTCTCGCCAAGCTAACCAATCTGCGGCATCTTGATATCTGCGGAAACAGTATCGGAACAGAAGGTTCCGGGGCTCTGGGTCGTGTTCTTTCCAACCTTACGTACCTGACATTCTTGAACATTTGCGGCGGTGTCATTTATGATGCTGGTGTGTATGAATTCATCCAGCACATACCCAGATTATCGCACCTTCAGTACCTCAACTTTAGACTGTGTTGGATTGGATCCGAAGGTGCCACTGCTATTGCGACTCAATTGGATAGCTTGCAGAACCTCACTTTCCTTAGTTTTAAACAGAACGAAATGAAACAAAGCGGTGCCATTGCGCTGGCCCCACACCTAGCCGGTTTGACGAGTTTGAAGCACTTTGATATCAGCTGCAATGGTGTTGGTGCAACAGGTGCTGCTGCACTGGCGCCCCACCTCGCCAACCTCACCCACCTTGAATTCCTCTCTCTCAGCAGGAACAATGTACAGCCAGCAGGTGTAGTCGCGCTGGGGCCCTCATTACATAACCTCGTGTCATTGCTGCATCTCGGCCTCGGCAAGAATGGCTTAGGGGTGGAGGGAGCAGTGGTGTTGGGGCCTTACCTCACACGTTTGACTTCTCTCGAGTACTTGAGCCTCACTGGTAACATGATTGGTGGCCAAGGGGCTTCATTGCTTGCCCCGAATCTCGCCTTCCTCTCTTCGCTCCAGAGGCTTTATCTGAGAGACAATGCTATTACAACAGGCGGTGCAGCAGCACTTGGGGATCATGTCTGCAGATTGCCGTCACTGCGAATGTTTCAGTTGAGTTTCAAAGAGATCGGGAATGCGGGGGTGCATGCATTGTCCCCGGAGCTGTGCGAGCTTACAACACTGCGCAAGCTTGCTATGAGTGCGCATGATAGCGATAGTGAGTATGGTGATGTCAGTGATAGCGACTCGTACCTTCATGGAAGTGCTGGCAGTGGGATGGGTGGAGGAGATTACAGTGACAGTTTTGATGATGATGATGATGATGATGATGATGGGATTAGCTGTGGGTCCTTCTGAAGGTCGCATTGCTTCGGGTCATGTTTTCTTTATTATCAAATGATGATTCCCGGTACACGTTCCCACTGTTTTCGTGTAGTTGTACATGCCTTCAGGAACGCTGGAAGATATTGTCATGTTATTATTGATGGTGATACTCGAACACGCAATGCTATCATGTCCCTTCTTGGTGACATCGACAGGGTTGCGGATGATAGACAGGAACAGAGACCACAGTAGAGCATCTGTCATCGTCGTCCTGGTACACACATCGCCTTACAAACAGGAAAGGTAGTAAATAGGCATGAACCCAAACGGCACACACACATAGCCACTATCGATGTAATCTCACACACATCGCCACTATCGATGCCACTATCGATGCAATTTTCACACACTTCAGAAACGACTGGAGAACTCATGCACCGTAACCAGCACGGAGTAGAACGCCTGCCAGGGAATGTAACGAAACCAGTAGAAAAACAGGCAAGACGCCTCCCATCGATGTCGCCAAGCCCTCAACACAACTGGTTCATTACTGCAGCATAGAGGCGATGGATGATTGCAAAATATAGGCCGCCCATGGTCGGGGACCTTCGCCGGCGGCATGGCACCACCAACGGTGGCACCTGCCGGGCACCAGTGGGTACACCACTGCAGATGTAATCAAGCTCCCTGACCACTGAGGCATGTAGCGCTACATGTGTGATCGGTCAGGGGACCTTGATCATATCAACTGTCACAAGAGGGAAGTCGGTGACCGCGGGGCAGCTGCAGCAGGCGACGGCAGCCGAGGGGGAGCCGGGGAGGGGACACCAGAGGAAGGCGCTGGATGGGAAGCAAGGGGTGTAGGTGGATGGGTAGCGGTCGAGAGGAATCGAGGTGGCGGATAACAGGCAGTCAAAGGTTACAGTAGAGCATCTGCCATCCTCGTCCATATGTACACACATCTGAAACAACAGAAGAACTCTTGCACCATAACCAGCACGGAGTAGAACGCCTGCCAGGGAATGTGACCAAACCAATAGAACAACAGGTAAAACTCGTCTTCCATCCATAGTGCCAAGCATGGAATGTAGGAGGATGGGGAGCGGTCGAGAGGAAGTGAGGTGCCGGAGGACGGAGGTGGTGGCTCAGGAGGGGGGCTTGCTACATGCTGTGGCCTGGGACATGTGCGTGTGGTGACGGCTGGGGAACGGGGGCGATCTGGGAGATGATACGAGTTGTTCAGGCTGTGGAGCCGCCTGGGATCCGAGGCTGCGGAAGGCAGGATGGAGCCGCGCTGTACGGGGGCGATATGCGGATGGAAGTGTCAGTCAGGGAGGGAAGAGCGTGGGCCACGGTGTTGGTGGGGTGGGTACGTACGAGTGGGGTTGGCTAGGTGTGTAAAGTGACAGGCATAACTCCATAGAATGCATAATGTAGCATGACCAGTCGAGAGGGGCAGCTGAAGGGATGTCTGCCCAAACATGAAGTTCACGACAATAGTTAAGTTTATGAGAATAGAACTGAATTTCAACGCCATCCCAGCAGCAGCCAGTAACTTCCAGTAACAGGTGGTACAACGGATCGTTCGTGATCGGAATGCCTCAGGGAGATGCATCGATCGCCGAATTTTCTGTTCTCATAGCCATGTTCATGAAAACGACCGCGATTCAAGAGTGTAGCCACGCATACCATGCCTGCAGCGCGGCTGCTAAACATCATAAGTGTTGATTTCGCGAGTGAATGTATATGGGCCGGCGCTCGTTTAGTTGGCGTGCTGTTTGGTGTGGCAGGACTGGTCCGTATTGCACCCGTGATCCGAAGTTACAGCTGATCACACTCATTCGTAGTCCTTGTAGCGTTCAACTGTTAGATGGAAGCGATCACCGTGTCATCGCTGTCGGCAGACGAGGGAATGTTGTTCCAGCTGCCAGACGGGCACGAGGAGGTGGTGCCCATCTCTGTCGTGTCCAAGATCTCTGTTCTACTCCAAGCGGTTGAAAGGGCCAAAGAAGACGAGAGTTCAGTGGTCACGTTGCCACAGGGCATCCTGCGGATGTGGGTCGCTGCGATGGCGTCTATCGATCATGTTAAAAGCACGGCATCCATGTCGGCACAAGTAACCTTCCACCCAGATCCTCTATCACATATGAAGGTATGCATCTCTAGAACAAGTGTTGCCTGCTGCACTGTGATGCAAGCAGCACAACAAGTCCATACCAGAGCGCGCGATTGACTGCTCTGTAGGTACACCATGTGCTACGAAATACAGCAAGCTGGCTGATCAAATGCGCGTGTCTTTTTTACAAGACCGTTATTGGATTCTCAAGGTGTCCAGGTGAGCGTTTTGGCATGCAGTCAGTGCCATCTTCACTCACAAACGAAAGGCCTTGCTAGCAGTCAAAATGCTTCAGCAACTGCAGTCAAGACGGACAATAATGGCAGAAGAGCGTGCATATATCATATGTTTCTGTTTAGACGTACGGAAGTACACAGCCACAATCTGGAGCACAATGCTAATACACACTCACCTGGTGGTCATGTCCCTCATATGTGCATATCCAACGGATGCCAATGCGATGGTCTTGTTCTTCTTGGTGTGTCTGAGTTGGGAAACAGTGACAGACTATTTCCCAGATATCTAAGAACACACGTAGGAGCATCGGCATGACACCAGTTGGTAGCATGCGTAGATGAATACGTGAGCCCGCCAGGACCTTACTTTCTCCGTCTTTTACAATATATATTAGACAATTGCTGCAATCAGCCTAGGCAAGAACAGAACCCTGGGCATCCTCGGCTGATCGCCGTTTCTGCCATGCATATGCATGAGGTGTCATACATTGTGATCATGCATGCACATGGTGATGCTCAGCCTGTATCAATGTGACAGTTCAGAGCGTCAGGCGAGCACACAATGGGTCATAGCATGTTATGGCAGGTCATGGCATGCAGAGCGTGCATGCATGCCTGTAGAGTGGTCGTACCGAGATCGGGTACGGGAACATGCATGCCGTGCATCACCTCATGTGACGAGCAAGTAATCAGAGAACATAGTGTAAGCTGAGCATTTCACGAAATGTCAAGAATCGATGTATCCAAGATCCACTCAGAGAACGATACTTCACACTTCACTAAAATGGCGCGACATCACCATCACCAAAGGCGTTCATCTGGGACTATTCAAGGCACCTGTTGCCACACATCGATGAAGTGACCATCTGATGAAGTATGCTCATCCCGATTTTAGTTTCCGGCAAGCCCTGGTTGAAAACGTATCAGCCCCCAGGTTGTCTTCTAACTGGTTGGACACTCACGAACATGTCTGATAATTTTACTCGTTTTTAGCATTAGCCTCAGCGCCACAGTGTTGGCGTTTATTGCATGACATTTCTTCAACACAAGGGGCTGTATGTCCCTATCCCACCCTTTCACAGGATGCTCAGGCCGAAGCCCTTCTTGGGCGTGGCGTGGTGTCCTATTACAATATCAAACTTTGTTTGGAAAACGGTGAATTTTGGTTTGGCAGGTACTGTGTGAAACACTAACCATACACACGAATGCTGCTTTGTGCCTGCAGTGCACACCATCGAGGTTTTTACGCAGATCATTGCATAACAAAACATGTGCCACAAAGCCAAGGTGCTGGACGAGCTTCATAGTTTCTATCTCAGCTGGTCTAGAGTCTGACCTGGCCTTGAAACCAAATGCATGCTCAGCGTACCGGTGATAGTACAACGCACCATAAGCAGGGGTTCCCGGGTCCTTAAACAAGCCCCTTATGCGAGGATCCTCTCAGGATGCTTAAAATTACTGGAAAAGAAGGGGGCTATCTTGTACGGCCCCTTATATCGGACGGCTGTCGATTCTGATCACTACGATGAACGTTAAAGTATGCACGCCATACGTAACCAAACGAAACAAACTTTGTAGCACGCACCATCATCGACAGTAGCTGCGCCATAAACCTTGGTCTTTTGTACTGAACACGCATACTGCACATACCGTGCTCGTCGCTGACTGTTGCTGGTCAATGTGTGTGATTAAAGCCGCACATAAATGATAAAGTGTAAAGGTACAGGTATACCTCCATAGCATGGCTCATGTACCAGCAAATTACCGCATGCCAACTTAGCTGGACCTCGCGCTAACGATACAGGACATGCCACTACCGAAGCAACGACATGGAATCAAGCTAGTCTCTCTACCCACATGGTGCACCAAGCCATGACTCTTGAGTGTATGGACTGACTCTAGCCGGGGGAACGCGCCACTAACGTCCCCTTAGAATAAGATAGAATAGATAAGATCCCTACGCACTGCAGCAAACCCACATAAATGTTGTCGCTGCAACAATGATCAGTCGCCCCTCGTAGTCACCAACAGCAGCCACTGTAGCCTCAGTATGACGCCCTGGAGAAGCGATACATGTGCATTCACACACCACAATCTTCCGCCACCTTTTCTGAGCACAGCACAGTCTCTCCTGCGTGATGAGGTCTCCGACCACTGGTACATGTGCCAGTGGGCAACGACCTTGGTTTCGTAGGATTGACTGCTCCATATTCAAGCATGGCATGCATGCATGCATGCTATGCATTGCTCCCTACACCGCCGAAATCGACGAGATCGTGAACATATTCAACACGCAGAGTGTGGTGAAATTCTGCAGGCAGTGGCCTACATGTCACCTAGATAACTGAGTTTTCGCGGTGTTGTGTTTGTAACTATGACCTGTCAACCCGTTACTACCTTTCCGATTTGTAAAAAAGACTATGACCTGTAAACCCGTAGGCAACGCGAAAACGACGCACTCATGTATTGAGTAGGACCACGAAGTAACCTGTAATAACTGTTTTTTTCCCATTCCTAATTAAATATTGATGAGCGCGTAACTAATCAATGGCTTATCGACCTCCTAGACACCAGAACTAAGATCCCTAGTCCTAATCACCCCTGCACATGCATAGGGGATCGATGGAGATGCTGTCACTATACAGAGGTGAATACGTGCATGCACAAAGAAACACATGACTCAGGAACACTCACTCGATAGTGGTGCAGTCACTAGACAGAAATGCTTGCATCCATGCACAAACAGACACATGAATCAGTAACAATCACAAGTTTCAGTGAATTCGGCAAAGCAACATGCGTCACACCACTATTCCCCATCGGCTTGACACTCATGGCGGAGATGAAGGCGTCCGGGAAAGGAACAGCACATTATAAAAAGGAAGATTCATGGCTACAGAGGCCTTTTGTTTTACACACCGGAAAGGTAGTAAATAGGCATGAACCCAAATAGCCAAAATCAACTAACACAAAACATCCACCACTTCACTCGAATGGCACAACAGCACCATCACGAAAGTCTTTCCCAGCACTCTTAGCCAAACTGTGATAATAGTGACGAAACACAATGCCACGACCACGAGCCAGGGCACAACTCAGATACTGCCTACTGGTTCAGGAGGATTCAGGAGTTTTCCACATCGGTTCTGTGTTTGTACTGCTTTTGTCTGGACCTCGGCAGCTCGTCTCCAGTATATAGTTGGATACTTATGTGCTGTGGGGCCAGCCTCTCCAATGCAGAGATGTTTATGTTGTTCAAGATGCCTTTGGTCTTTCATTTTTGTTAAATTTTTGTGCAATAATACAGGACCGACATATATATCACTGAGGAGCAGGTGGGTGTAGGCTGCGGACTTCCTGGACGATGATACGACGTTGAAAAAAGTAAGCCGATGCATGGGTCAGTGGGTGTTTGTGAAGAGCCCGGAAGGAAGCATTGCGAAGGTGAACGCACCACCCTGCAAGATGCAGAAAACAGGTGATGGCAGCTTGCAAAGCTGTACTGCTGAGCATCCATCAAAGGGTCTACTTTCGGTTGAGCACCGCAAGGTACGGTCGGGAATCAAAGTCTTGGACAGGTCAGCCTAGATCAGGGTCATAAGTGACGTTGCCTTGTTTGAGGTTCCGCCGTAACGTAACCGAACGTTCGTTGTGTTCTTAAGTTACAGGCGTAATTTAAGCAAAAAAAGGAAACTTACGCCTTCCGGTGCCAAAGCTTCGCAGATCTTCCCATGAACTCACAGAACCTTGCTCGTGCCCGCAGACCGAACTTGCACATCCACTATACCTAGAACATTATTGATTGCAGGTTCGGGACTCTTCACGTCAGCACTTGGGTTGTGTGTCAGATCTGTACGTTGTGTTATTTTCTGTTACACCTTGACATTGCCTGCGTTCTTGGTCTCTTCAAGCCGACACTGTTGTGCAGGTACTGACAGAGGTGCCACATCTGGCCACCCGCATTCTGAAGTATTCGAGATTCCCTTTGCAGCAAAAGCTCGCAGAACTACGAAAGGAGGTTCACTCAGCAGCAGTGCTGGCCTCCTACCCCAGCATCTCTTCCACCCGCTTTGCTACCGTTGAGTACGATAAGGTGGGCCCCACAGAGGACGAGGCGCTGTGGCCTCTCCTCGCCAACATCACTTAGTTGGAGCTTTCCAGCGGTTTCTCGCGCATCGACCGTGACGGACTTTCTGAGTGGGGCAAAAAGTGGCTAAAGCGCCTTGCGGGGCTGCCAGCCTTGGTGCATCTTGACCTGTCCGGAGTTCCCTTCCAAGGCGAAAATCTGGACGAGATAGGACCCCACCTCGCCATCCTAACAACGCAGAAACTGAACCCATCAGGTTTTGGTCATTTTGTCGTGACTGAATTAGCTCCCAGCCTGGCCACGTTCATGAGCCTCCAGGATGTTGACATGAGCAACAATGATCTTGGCGAGGGTGGTGCTATTGCACTCAGCCCTCATCTCGGCAACATTTCCTGCCTACGCGAGCTTCCAATCGGTCACAATGACGTAGGGCCCCGAGGGGCTGAGGAACTGTGCCCGCATCTCGCCAACCTGAAGTCTCTGCAGCTGCTTGATTTCTCGAACAATGATATCAAAGCTGATGGTGCCGTTGCGCTCACCCCTCACATCGCCAGCCTCACTTGTCTCACACACCTATCGCGAGGCCACAAAATTGACAAGGCAGGTGTCAGCTGTGTTCAGACACGTGGATTACTTGCAATGTATTATGAGTTGGACACACTACGATACACGCTCGACATCGCGAACATTCGCTGCCGGCGGTAGATGGTGCAGGTCCCGGAGGGGAGCCTGAACAGAAGACGTCGCCATGTGGTGGCACTCGAATTGAGGGCTGGCACCTTGCAGTGTAGAGGGGGGTGGGTTGGTTGGAGGATACATATGTTCATGTACATATGTCACGTCGTACTTGTGCAATGTGGCATATCCTTCACCGCGGACACCAAACGCCCGAAACCTTGTGGACTGGGACCAGGATTTGGTGCGAGATGGTATGCCGGTACACTGCCTTGCTAACGTTGTAGGTGCACTGGAAAGTTTTTGACAGACCCCATGCATGGCCCAATGCCACGTGGAATGCTGACTGAAGGGTGGATATAACTTGGCATCGATTCGTCCAAGAATGCTGCCAGGTACAGAGCGGGAAACGCTTTAGTACACATACATGAGAGTTTTCAGCGATGCCGTTAGCGAAAGCATATCATTCAGAGCCACGGCGTGGTGCAAAGAATGTGCGCGTTGTAAGCATAGCAGTGCTCCTGCGTTGCAACTTGGCGTATGAACAACCTGTCTGGTTTCTTGCTTATCAGTGCGCGATGGAAGCGATCACAGTGACGACGTTAGCGACAGATGAAGCAACCCTGTTCCAGCTGCCTGACGGGCACGAGGAAGTGGTGCCCCACTCTACCATCTCCAGGAGTTCTGTACTACTCCAAGTTGTTTCCTCCAGTCAAGAGGAAGGGGGGTCAATCATTGAATTGCCACAGGGCATCCTGAGGATGTGGCTCGCTGGGATTGCCGTGATTTATCATGACACAAGTACCGCAGCCAAGTCAGCGCATGTTGCTTTTCACCCTGAGCTCGCAGATTTCGTAAAGGTATGCTCTGGTCAAGTGGCCCTTGGCCTGACGCTCAGCAACGCCGACACTGCTGCGATTGCTCGTCGCAGGTTGCGAATGTAGCTGTACACAACGCCGCTTGTGTTGCGCACGTAGGAGCTGCTTTCTGACGTGCTGTCACAGATATATAAATGTGCAATACAAAGTATGCCAGTGAACATTTTGTCTGCGCTGTGGTACCTGCTTGACCTGGGTTCCCACACTGCTGCTGCAAGTACAGTCCAGGAAAGAAAAACCTGCTTCGACTATGCGTATTGCTTCGAAGTTCAGTCTTGAGGCACTGAACCGCACCCGGCGACACCGATCGGAAGTGACATACTGCAGTGTTTGATTTTCTGTCCCAAGTTCGTCCTTCTTCTTTCCCTGGGTGCTGTGGATGTCGATGGCATTGTTTCTCGAAGCTAGTGCTGTTGGTTAGTATGGTTCGTGCCTGTGAAGTGTCTTTTGAACAGGCTTTTGAGAAGGAACGGGTTAGTAGACCCTGACGGGCAGCTGTGTACAGGCAGCAGACTTCCTGGACGATCGTGAGACCCTCAAGAAACTCTGTGAATCCATGGGGCGGTGGATTTTCGTGAAGAGCCCGAATGAGAACCTGGGCATGAATGCGTCGAGCTCAACAGTAAAAAATACAGGTGCTGACAGCATGCGCACATTGCTTGCCAGGCTTCCATCTCAACTTTTCTTATCAGTCGAGCACCTCAAGGTATGGTGCTGAAACTGCATATCTCTGTGGGCAAGACCGAATCCTAGATTCTGGCTATGCATTGTGTGTCTTGCCGCGCTTTACCTGACCCTGTTGATATTTTGTAATTCAGTGCACAGGTTGCCAGTTGCTTCTGGTACTGTTCTAGCTGTTGTAAAATGTCTGATACTTCCTTTTCCTGCCACATTTTTTCTGTTTTCCCGCGAGCTCCACTTTGGATGGTAATAGTGTAACGGCTGTGCCTGAATGATCCTCTAAGCTAGGACTTCGGAACAAAGAAAAGTAGTAAGCGTGCAAGAAGCCCGAAACCAAACATCAAGTAACACAAAATACACGAATTTTGCTCGGCAATGGCACACTCTGAGAACTTGTAACAAACTGTACTGCTGCTAAAAAATAAGAACCTTTCGATGCTGGATGAGTGCCCCTATGCCACCACTCGTGTGCAGGTACTCACAGAGGTACCTCATCTTGCCACAAGCATTCTTAAAGCATCAACAGTAAGCCTGCAGCACCAGATTGCAAAGCTCCCGAAGGATCTCCACGCAGCAGCAGTGCTGGCCTCCTACCCCAGCATCTCCGACACCCTCTGTGCCACGATTGAGTACGATAATGTGGGCGAGGTGGAGGATGAGGCACTGTGGCCTCTCCTCGCCAGCATCACTAAGCTGGAGCTGTGTAGTAGCTTCCCAAGGCACCTCCAGGCGGGACTTTCTGAGAATGGAAAAAAGTGGCTTCAACGGCTTGAGGGGCTGCCATCCTTGCTACATCTTGACCTGTCTCGTGTTCCATTCGAAGACAAATATGTGAACGCGATAGTACCAAACCTCGCCTGCTTAACGACCTTGCAGACACTCATGATTCCAGGTATCGGTCGGTCTGGTATGCATGCATTTGCTCCCAGCTTGTCCAGGCTGGCGAGGATTCAGAACCTTGACATCAGCAACGGTGAGTTTGGGGAGGAGGGTGCTATTGCAGTCGGCCCACACCTCGCCATCTTAACTACCCTACGCCAACTGCGAATAGGTAACAACAACATAGGACCCCGAGGAGCTGAGGCACTGGGCCCTCATCTCTCCAAGCTGTCTTCGCTGCAGCTTCTAGATATTAGTCTCAACTGGTTTCAAGCTAAGGGTGCCACTGCACTGGGCCCTCGCCTTGCCAGCCTCACTTGTTTAACACATCTCTCCCTCACAGGAAACTCTATACGGCCAAAGGGTGCGGCTGTGCTTGCGCCATTCTTAGGAAGACTTGTGTCTCTGCAACATCTTGGCTTGAGTTGCAATGGTATAAATGAGACAGGAGTCGGAGCCCTGGCGCCGCACCTCGCCCGCCTAACTGCCCTGCAGTACCTTAGCCTCCGCCACAACACGTTTCGGGCCAGCGGCGCCACAGCGCTGGCCTTGCACCTCGCCAACCTGACCTCCCTTCAGAGGCTGCTTTTGAAGAACTGTGGTATCGGTGCGGAGGGTGCAAGATCTCTCAGGGTTCACCTTTCAAGCCTCAGTTCGCTGAAATTGCTTCAGTTGACTGAGGCAGATGTGGGGTATGATGTGAGCACGGCACTGGGCGAGCACCTTAGCAAGCTGAGGTCTCGGAGGCGTGTTGATTTGAGTGAGCATGAGAGTGACAGTGAGCAGGGTTATTGCAGCTCTGACCACGAGCCCAGTGGGGGTGAAGGTGCCGGCGGCGACGGATATGTTCCAGAGGTCGATCATTACTTTGAGGATGATTAGTATTGGTGGTATGGAGACGTGTCACCTGAATACATTGAGAACTTCGATTATGACTAGTATTGATTCTGTTTGCTATGCAAGTTAGTATGCTATGCTATTGAATAATATAGTATGTGGAGCATTTCAACGTGAGGTTCGACTTGTGTGAGTGACATCGTCAGTGCAGCTGCACCATCAGGACTTTGAGCTGCGCGAAATGAAAGGTGCATCGATCGTGGCGCAGCACGGAAGCACACAAAGCGCACAGGTCTAGGAGGTTCTCCAAAATCAGACCATGTAACCACTACCCGTAGAACAAGAACATCGGCACAGCAAACAATGCAGATGGATGTAAATTTCACGAGGCAGATCGTACTAGGGAAAGCTGGCAAAGCATGAAGCGAGAAATGTAACAAGCTAGAGATCCTGAGTACCTGACGTCACAAGCTTGCAATGTAGGGAAAAGGTGGTACCAGGAAGATGATGCATGATTGAAGTGAAACGGCAGCTTGGAAAGGTGGGGTTCAGTCAGCAGTCGGGGCCGTTTGGTTATATATGCAAAGTATCTGACCACTGGGACATGTAGCGCTACACGTATCAGTTGTCAGCGGCCTCAATAACATCAACACCGTGCCGATGAACAGGTAGCGCAGTTGCCTTATCGTGTGCGGCACAGAACTAGAGTTGCAACCTTAGGTGTGACCAGACGACAAACACTCGAATTTATGCTTAACAGGGTATGCATGCACTTCTGTGCGTTTCCAGCGTCCTTTTTGGTCTAACTACAAACACCTGCGTCTGCATGGTGCGCCGCTGTGTCTGGCGACGTTCGAAACTGTTGGCGCTGTTGGATGGTTTGGCGCTGTCGCATAGGGTTTGGAGCTGCTTCTGGGAGGCTTCTACTTAGATGCTGCACACGTGTGTATATATTCATAGGTAAGTGGTACATCGATGCAGGTTGCGGTGCTTGCGTGGTTGACTACTTTCAGATGCTCTTTTTTGGTGCACCTTTCGTGCTTGCGAGGCGTGCCCTTTGCGATGGAAACGCGGAAGTTAGCGTCTGACTAGTGTCGTAGTGCTACGACACAAGCTAGAACGAGGTAACTGGAAGACCTTGCAAACCGGAAAGGAACTGTGCATGCAGGAACCCACAGATCCAATAGGAACAACCCACATCGAGGTCATTGTAGTTTCCCCTCGTGGTAGGTCCCACTTTGTCGTCTGGCTATGCGTCCCTAATGCATTGACTGAAATATTTATTGGTACCAGCTGCCTTGTGTTGCACTTCTGAGTCCATTATAATGGGCTATGTTAGATTAGGCCTGTAGAACTGTGATGAGCTAAGACTGCCTGGTGTCAACACGAGTGCATATCAAGCCAGAACCCAACAGCGATCTCATCTCTGCATCAGCCCGTGAATCATATGCACAGGCGGCAAGATGCACTCACCAACCATATCGCAGCTATCAGGTACTACTTTGATATCCAAGCACCTTCTGCGGATGTTTCCACCTGAATATAGAAATTTGCCATATGGTGAAAAATGTTGTAAACCAGGTACTAGCGGACGATTACTCACAACTGGATATGCAGTCGTCTGAATGCTCACCCATACAGCCCCCGTCTTCAAACGGGTGGCATACATGTCAATAGTCGTAGCATGCTTCACACCAAGCATTGTACTCGTCCTCATGTTCACTGCCATACTCTGCATTACCGGAGGTCAACTCAAACATACGAGAACTCTCTTCACTGTCACTCGCATGCATACCGACACCGGCACGCTTCCGACAAGTCAGCGTGCTTAGGTGGGCGCCGAGAGCCTCGGTCACCTCACTCCGAAGGTCGCGTCTGCTGAGCTGAATGAATCGCAGCGATCTGTGGCTGGACAGATGAACACTAAGCGCTCTGGCGCCATGTATGCCCCCTGCTCCGACGCCACAGTTCTTTAAATGCAACCGCGACAGAGAAGTCAGGTGGGCGAGGTGCGGTGCCAACGCCGCTGTGCCTAAGGACCCAAACGCGTTGTGCTGCAGGGTCAGGCACTCCAATGAGGTTAGGTGGGCGAGGTGGGGTGCAAAGGCGATCATGCCATCTTCCCAGATGTCATTGGTACCTAAACTGAGGTGTCGAAGACAAGATAGGTTGGCGAGGGAAGGCCCCAACGCCACTGCCCCCTTCGATAAAATGGCATTCGCTTTCAGAGATAGGTACGTAAGACAAGTGAGGCTGGCGAGGGGACGCGCCAGTGCAGCGGCACCGGACGATTCGATATAATTGCTGCTGATATCAAAGTGCTCCAGGTACTTCAGGTTGGCGAGGTGGCGGCCCAGCACAGCAGCACCTTTGTGGCCTACACCATTTCTATGCATGTCGAGGTGACGTAGACTTCTCAGGTGGGCGAGGTGATGGGCGAATATAACGCCACCCTTTTCCATGAAGTCATTGCAGCTGATATAAAGAAACTGTAGGCTTGTCAATGTGGATAAACTGGGAGCTATTGCAGAAATGCCAGCATGATGTAAACCTGAGCATGAAAGATTGAGGTGCTGCAAGGCAGTCAGGTTGGCGAGGTAGGGCGCCAGGGCAGATGCTCCAACACCTTGAAGAGGAACATGTGTCAGACTAAGATGCAGCAAGGATGGCAGCTCTGCAAGGCGCTGTAGCCACTTTTTCCCGCAATCAGAAAGAACGGGATGGCTACCACCTGGTACACCGCTCCAGAGCTCGAGCTGAGTGAGGTTGGCGAGGAGAGGCCACAGCGCCTCGTCTACCTGCTCGCCCAGTATATCGTGATGAATCTTAGCAGAGAGAGTGGCGGAGATGCTGGTGTAGGAGGCCAGCACTGCTGCTGCGTGGAGCTCCTTCGGCAGGTGTGTGAGCTGCACCCTTAATGGGACTTGTGATGACCTCAGAATGCGGGTGGCCAGATGAGGCACCTCTGTGAGAACCTGCATATCAGTGGTAACGTGACATCCGCCCTGACACAAACAATTACCATTATGTGCAAGAAAAGAGACGTTGTCAGCTGCTCAGAAATTGCACAACTAATGTTGCTACAGTGGTTGAAAGGTACTTGTGTATGTCTACATGCCGGGAAGTGGCAGATCCAGATTACAATTTTATTCAGATTGTTCACAGTCCATGTCAGGCATTGGTGTACATTTTTGATCTCCAGTTTGTGCGCCTCTGATCTCCAGTGTTGCTTTGTTAGATGGTACTAATCTGAACATCTGGGGCTTTTTTTACGTGTCCGCCATAAGATATTAAGCGCCACTGGTGACCGCTGGTGAGCACATCATTATTCGAAGCGCTGTGAGCAATACAAGCGCTGTGAACACAAGAACGCTCTTTCACAAGTGAACCAGAAAGGTAGCCAATAGGAGAGCAATGACGAAGCACAGAGCAAAAAGCGAACAAGCAGGAAAACTCCAAATCAGTGAGCACTTCTCGCAACAGCACAGAAAAGCGTAGAACCCCTGGAGCTCCAGAACAATCCGGAACCCAGGAATAATCCGAAACCCCAGATCAATCCGAAACCCTTGAACAATCCGGAACCCCAGAACAATCCGAAACCCCTGAAGAATCCGGAACGTTCCTTGAAAGCAATCAGTCGAGTGTGTAAAAGAAAGAGCCACAACTGAGACCTGGGTCAACCACTATTTCTGGACGATTCATGAGGAAAATGTGTGCATACTGAGTTTCGAGTTCGCAACAGAACATATTCCCCAAGGGGTGTATCAAGGTCGGAACCATAACTGGAGTAACAGATACCGCCTGGAAACGTCAACCAAGCCCATCCAGACATTATTCGGTGCGAACTCGCAGGTATAAAGCAGTGTGCTGAGCCAGGAGCACACAAAAAACGGGTGGGATACATCAAATGAGTGGCTCATCAAACACAGTGCAGATAACCACTCCATATATGAATGGAGTTTACAGTAGAGTCACGTTCACTCGTACGCCTTTGTGCACCAAAACATCGTACGCGATAGGACGAGAACGGGTGAATGCATCGCATTTTGGCGTGATCTTGCTGTTTTGAGCAAGATATCGTACGAGATGTGACACGAACAAGGTAACGTTGTCACAGTTACCTTGACTGCACTGTACACACATATATTGATGACTGGATATATTGATGAATGGACTCCACACACATATATCAATCGGCAGGCTATAAATCGGTGGGTGGTTTGTCTCAGACCAGTACCGTGCGGTGATCATCTGACAGCAACGGTGGCGCTTTAGCTCCATGCATGTTGCCTCGCAAAACACCACCAGCCTTGGTCAGAACCGCTGAGATTGAAGCTTTCGAGTCTGTTTCAGCCGGATTCTTCCTGAAAATCCATGTCCCCATGCATTCACAGAGTCTATTGAGAGTTTGCTCGTCATCCAGGAAGTCTACTGCCTGCATGCATATACTTATCAGCGCGATATAGCTTAGTGCTGGCACACATTAGGTACTCAAGCTTGGCAACTGTACCGTGAAAGTGTCAGATAGAACTATCCCATAGCGCCTGTGTTCTGCAGCACATGGTATACATGCGGCGTCCATGTTGAACATAGCCAGTATACGGTAACCACTGGACATATCAGCTCAGGTTTCCAGTGGTTAAAGTAGACTGCCTATGTTCAACAGTAATGAAAGGTGCATTAAATCTGCCTGGTGACCACGTCTCAAGCAAGAATCAGTGTCCGGTGCCCTCTGGTTTGCACTAGTCGCTGTACACTGCTGTTGTGTTACGTGCGCGATCTGTATACCCGGGGGTTTTCATGTCCCTTGTGACGCATTCTTTGGGCACCAGCCGCTGTTAGCTGTCACATTGTGCAATGCTGAAATGCGGCATGATATGCATGTGTACCCTGCATGTGAGCGCATGCATGGCAGCAACGGCGGAGCCGCCCCCAATGGTCAATAGAACCCGCCCTGAGCAAGGCTAAGTGCATACATACTCTAGTCTCTAGTATATAAGGTGGAAGTTGAAGACAACAATACAGCCTTTACCGTGTTACAATATGGATCTGCTTGTGTGGCCCCACCCATCTACATCAACACCTAAAACTAGAAAATTGGGTGATCACTGAACACACTCAACTCGCGCATTGAAAAGGTTTAATTATACATTACCAAAGTCGTGTTATCGACAACATGCATGCATACAATGCATGTACGTAACGATACCACGGCCCCGCAAAATCAGTACACACTTCTCTCTCCTAGAATTAGTGCATGCGGGATAGTGTCCTAGAAGTAAGAAGATTGATGGAGCTGTACACACCATCGTGTGTTCACACACTCATTCGTATACTTTCCACACCTCGTTATGAGGCAGGATTTGGTGATCTGTACAGCCTAAGTTACATGGACAAGGCTTTGTGGCAGGTGCTTGTCAACAGGGCGAAACAGAAGAGTACACGCAGGGGATCACCTCTGATATTGTGTCGGCACACGCATCTTACACGTGCGGTAATTCTTTGTGTTGAGTTGTGTATAGGGTACTTGTTTGTAGACAAACCATAGACTGATGGCAGCTCAGGGTCAGGCACTATAGACCATATTTAATACACGTGTTGCAGCAGTTTCTTGTTGCCATGGCACAGACTTCAGGTCTTCGGAAACATCAAGAGCCATGATCAGGTGGCACCGCTGCAGTATGTACATCGAAACGCTCACGCGGACACCTTGACAGTACACTTGATCACAGATCGTCTACCAAGGCACGATCAATACGTATGCTAGCTTGTCGTTTTTGCAGCTTCGCAGGTACGTATACGTACAGAAAACACGACCTTTTCTGTTACATTGCACCAGGAAGAGTACAATGAGAAGTATACTTACCTTAATGAAACCTCCAAGTTCCGGGTGAAACGCTACGTGTGGAAACGTTTCTGTTGTGAGGTGATCGTGATCGATAGATGCCATCGCATCAAGCCACTTCCTGAGAATGCCCTGCGGCAAGTTGACCACTGAAGTACCGTCATGGTTAGCTGTCTCAACTGCTTGCAGTAGCACTTTGCTCCTGGAGACGACAGAGTGTGACACCACCTCCTCGTGCCCGTCTGGCAGCTGGAACAGCAATCCATCATCATCCACTACAGGTTTCACTGCAATCGCTTCCATATTATTCACCAGTCACCAACTACACAGTAGTATGGAACGCCAAGGATTACTTATTCAGGGTGCACAGGTCTTGCGACAGTGAACACAACGACTGCGGATGAATACAATATCGGGTATCGATGTCGCTGCAAATGCAGAGCACAGGAACATTCCTGTGATCTACTTTCAAAAAGGCTAATGACTGTCTGTGAAGCATTCAATGGTCGGGGTTTTCGGTGACTGTCAGGAAATGGCATGTGCCTCTCGGTACCGGTCGCCATGAGTGGGGGTATCCCGATATATCGATACGTATCGCGATACATCGCTGAGACTGTGTGTGTAGGTATGTATGCTCATAAAGACTGAAACGAACACAGACAGATGAGTTCCTGTATTGCTCTTGCTTAAGTAGGTAGATGCAGAAATAGCGTCAGAGTACGTGCACACCTTCCAGCAGAAACTCAGCCAACCTCCACGCAGACACGGAGCCAAAACACACATACAAAAATTATGGACGCAACATACAAGGCACTGTTCACCAGCGGACCTAGCAGTGCTGGAAGGCGTCCAGTGAAATCGCTCTGTTCAGATCATCGGCGCCACAGCACAGTGCAACATCCTTGATCATGGCCGTATGCGCAGCCCGCGCGTGTGGGCCTTCGAGACCCCACCGGCAGGATTGTTGACAAGGTGGGAAGCGAGCATCGGAAGAAGGGACTGCTGGCCGCAGCGTCAGGTACGTGTACAGACGTGAGCGAGCAGGCATCAGGAGGGAGGGAAAGAATGAGTGAGTGGTAGGGGAGCTGGGGTGGCTGGGGGGGACTGGGGGCGCCTTGGGCAATAAGCATATCAACTACCACTGTCATGTAGAGTGGTGGACGTGTGTTAAACTGTCCCATGGTATTGCACGGCCTGCGGCGACTGGTCTATAGTGTGGTCGTGCTTTTGGTAGTGCCGATGCACGCACCGCAAGACACCGCAGAGAAAGAAACACAATGCAGAGACATGAGTACCTGTCACATATTTTCCTCCACCGCCCCCCAGCCCTCTCTCGGCTTCTGTTCCTCCAGACGTCTCCCGGCTTCGCCCAGCTTCTCCCAGCCTTCCTGGATTCTGTTCCTACAAGGGCCCCCCAGCTCCTTGCACCTTCTCTCAGCCTTGACGGTCTCTGTTCCTGCACACCCCCCCCCAGCTCCTCCCGGATTCTCCCATTACTCCCGGTATCCGTTCATCCAAACTCCCCCCAGCTCCTTGCGCCTTCTCCCAGCCCTTACGGTCTCTGTTCCTGCACACGTACGCCAGCACCTCCCAGCATCTTCCAGCCCAAGTCTCGTCAATGTGGCTAAAGGGGGACTTAGTGCAGAAAAGCAAAAATCCAATAATTTTAGACCCCTCAGATCGATGTACTGCAAGTCTGTTAGGTTGGCGAGGAGGGGATCAAGTGCACATGGTTCTGTCCCGTATACCTGCAACTGGGATAAATCAAGATGCAGTAAGGCTGGCAGCTCCCCAACGCGCTGTAGCCACTTCTTGCAAGATCCACAGTTTGCCACGTCCGAGGGTACAGAAAGGTCACTGCAGAGCTGCAACTGAGTGATGCTGGCGAGGAGAGGCCACAGTGCCTCGTCCTCCTCCTCGCCCACTTCATCGCACATAATCCTTGCAGAGAGGGAGGAGGAGATGGTGGGGTAGGAGGCCAGCACTGCTGCTGTGTGCAGCTCCTTTGCGAGTTCTGTGAGCTGCACCCTTAAGCGGACTTGTGATGCTCTCAGAATGCGGGTGGCCAGATGAGGCACCTCTGTGACAACCTGCATATTCTGGTATGCACCTTTGACCATCGCACATCACCTGTTAGCATTTCTGCAAGACGATGATGCCATGTGTGCACACTATATACAGCTGTGAAGTGCCTGAAACGGTTGTTGTACATTGGACCCTTGAGCTCAGATGTCCATTGGTTAAAGAAGACTGGCTATGTTCAACAATATCTGCGTACCGAAACAATTTATGGTTCTGCATACGGTCTCAAAGTATGCGATGCATTTGCAAGCACGTAAACGCTTTCAGAATTCGAGAGAACTGTCGGTAAAACGAAAGAGCGAGCCATTGAGGTTGGTATACAGAACCATCTACTTGATGCGCGCACAAGTGCACCCACCAGCACGTGACGAACCAAAGTATGTGGTGGGTCAATGAGCAGCGTTTGAAACAACAGATGGCAGCGTGAAAACAATGTCCTTCGCAAAAACACAGAGGTTGTTAATAGTGATAACTCAGATATCCAAGAGCTGGGTGAAGTTGTTATTTCTGGCGGATCAGGCCAGGTGGTGGCTTCACTTTTGGCGTTCTCCAGGCATTGGATCACATGCAGGCCCATATCATATGAGTAGCATTATAAGTACAAAAGTTAACATAGCGCCCGGGAGATGATTGATGTATAGGTAAGACTTTTGACTCAAAAGCGTGCCATCCAGATGGCAATCGCTGGGTTTTTTTGCTTCAGCACAAAAAAAGGAATAAATAAACTAATCTAGAACCACGCCATACCCAAGAAGGACTGCAGTACTGTACCTTGCCATGTTCGACTGACATGAACTCCTGAGCCGAACGCCCATGCATGATGCGTCTCATGGGTGTATCAGATACGGTTGGAATCGCCGAGTTCTCTTGTTTTGAGTCTGTTTCTGCCGGATTCTGCCTGAAAATCCACCGCCCCATGCATATGCAGAGTTTGCTCAGGGTTTCCTCGTCATCCAGGAAGTCAGATGCCTACACACACCTGTCTCCCTTATCATCTGTAGCACTGTAATCATTTCTTTGCAATACGCAACCTTGTTGGGATTCTTATTCACGTGTCAGGTGGAATAATCAGAACATGTGTCGATGTAAACAAGGTCCCTGACCACTGAGACATGTAGCGCTACAGAACAGGTGGATCACAAAATGGTTCTGAAACATGTGTCGTTGCATGTGATGTGCATGCATCAATGCATATGCACAGGATGCATCGTGACGGCCCCGTATTTCTCCTAATTCACTAGACGCAAGAACAGTATGTAAGAAGTAGTTTCGCGACTCAGTCAAACTATTTTCGAGCTTCGACGTCTGTGTGGGAACTTGGCCACAGTGAAAGAATTCATGAACTGTGCGTTTGCAATACGTGTTTTCTTCGTTTAACCACGAAATAGTCTAAAATCAGCGCGTGGTTCCCGATTACTGTCGATTTTTTTTATTTCTGCCCAAAACGCAAGCATGAAACGTGTTTGCCCTCCAAGTACACTACTGTGGTGTGATTTCTTTGGTCGAACCTAATGTTTATTTATGATGTGTTGTCCTCATCGTTCAGAACTACGTCAAGAGCAAAAGATTGCTGAACTATGTATCGATACTAAACCAGTAGTCCTGAAATGGCAAATGCTACAGAACACACATTTACTCTAGTGAACCGATCTTTGAGCAGAAAGCACCGCATCCCAAACCTACCCACTGTTTGGTCCTGAAGTAGGGTTTCGAAACATTGCCACAGTACCATTGATCACCGGTGCCGCGTAATTAGATAGAACAATCCTGAATACTTGGGTCTATTTATTTTCTGGTGAATTTGACAAAGTAAGCGACACTGGCGATCAATGCACACAAAATATATCACCTTACATCAACTACGATGCACACGATCATCACTGATTGCTTTGCTTTCATTCCGGCAATGTTATGTCGGCTTCTGGATGAGCTATTGGTGCTGTTGTTCCCCGTGTCTAAAGGCGCTATTTGTCCCCCAGGGCCTTCCTTCGGGGATAGTTTTAAAACGTGTTTTGGCCGAACCCTACGGAAGGCACATCTCGTCGCCATGATTGATTACATAGGCCATATCTTGGTTTTTATACCACAATGTTCTTGGCTCTTGTGTCTCTGAATGTCCCCGAAAACATCACTGTGACTTCTGCAGATGTACGCGCATGCCTATGCCTTATTCCTTCAGTCGATATATCTTCTTGCTATTGCGATCGGCTTGTACACCACACCAGTTGTACAGTTGAGGAATCGGGAAAGACTAATTATGTCAGCCAAATGACTTCAAGTGGTCCTTTTGGGTCTGATACATGCAACAATTCATGAGTTTCCAGGATGGCCACGACAGCAGTTCATTGATTTGCCTGACAGTGCCTGACAAGTTGTCAATAACGATGCCCATGCACAACACATAACCACACAGCTGAGTGCAGGTGCTGAAGGTGTGTAAACATGCAGGTACAGGGGGCCGCAGCAGGCAACAACACCCATACCACAGACCTATTGTCAGCGCTAGGAAGGGGTACCAACAACCAAGAAGATAGGGCTGTGTATCTCCCCCAGGACCTCTGAACTCAGGGCGTGGCGTTGTTGGCGCCTCACCTCGACCTCCAACCTGCAGCCTAACCTCGGAACAACAAACATGTGTAGCTCTTTGTATACATCAGGTGCAACCAGATGCTTTTTGCAGCGTTCAATTGAAGATAGGGCCTCCTGGACCTAAGCTTAGTAACTGTGTTCGGTCTCAAAATGAAGAAGACTTTTGGCAGGTTCAAGATCAACATTGGCGCATACCAAAATTTCAGAGGTGTCAGGAAACACCCTCTTCCTGGGCAGAACCCGCAGAATTTTCGGAGCCCCCAGAATCTGAAGGGGCCGCCCATAGAGATAGACGATGCGCCACCGCTGTCGCTGTGGGCGATGCACAGTGGCGCATTGCCTATCGCTATAGGCTACCCTTCGAATTTCTTGGGGTTCTGCCACGGAAGTGAGTGTGTCACAGACAGAAATATTTCAAATGAACTGGCCCCTTAGTGCACTGTGGGAGTTCACTGTGGGAGTACCTTGTGATGGAAACCGTGGTTTCAGTGATCGCATCTGTGTGACGCTTGTGGACACGCCGATGTGCAGTATACAGTGTTGAGGCTCCGAGGAACTGTAACCGTAGTTTGAGTGATCGCATCTGTGTGACACCTGTGGACACGTCGATTTGCAGTATAAAGTGTTGTGGCTCCAAGGAACTGACTCCATTTTTGCAGTTTGTTCGGACCGGTGCCGACTCGAGGTACATTATAGGTACACATCGATTCTTCGGAGCAACTTGTCGTTTCATACCGTCTCATTATCTGCTAGGAGCGCCCTGCAGGAAGTGCGGGAAGTTTATAACCAACATTCATGAAGACGGCTGGCTTTTTCCGGATGGGTTTTGGAAGTAAGGGCGCATTGACGGACCTCTACACCTATGCACTTTCACAGACTGTGTGCTGAACCAGAATACGGTACAGTATTTGGGGCTGCTCAGTATGTCTTTGTGAAAAGAAAATATTCTCAGGCTAGGGTTTTTTTTTCTCGCCAGCCTATCTGCAAGCGGAACATCCCTCACCCTTGTGGAATTTATGGAGACCTAAGACGCGAAAATAAGGAGTCGTTGATCCAGATCATTGCGCAGCTGCGCAGCCTGAAGGAGGTGCACATGCCAGAGTGGGAGGAGGTGGTGGGGGCCGAAGGTGCTGCGTAGGTGTGCCACCTCTGAGACCTGTGCCGCTTCTAGTGTCTGGGTATGTTGAGGAGGTGAACGAGAGTGAGGCGCTTGCAGCTGAGCTTATGGTGCAGTGCATTCAGAGGGAAATGACGCATCTTTAGCGACTACAAAGGGGGTCTCCTGAAAGCTGGATGCAACGTGCGTTCATGGATGTGTATGCGCGTCTCCTGGCACCATCACGCAATATCTGAAGAGTTCCAGCACGTGAAGAATAGCTGTACACTACCAACAAGTGAATATCTGTAGAGCCCTTCAGGCAGCACAGGCAATGTGTACCAGAGATGTATTTATCTCGTGCGTGATGATGACCACCAATTTTGAAGCTTCTTCTGCAGACCGTTTGCTGTCATGGATCTGTGATGAAGTTCCAGGTATTTGTTCTCAACGTATTTGTTCACGTTCTTCACATCGTGTTGGAACTCTGCATGCATGCGCAGAAGTTGGTTATTTTCACAATCCCAAGTGAGAATGTGAGCCAGTCTTGTTTGATGCTTACATCATAGATGTTGACATGACTTCATGCAACACTTTCGAGCGCCCTTATTGCTGTGACAACACATGCATAAAAGTGGACCTGTCGTGATAGCGTCGTGAAAGCGATTTAATGCCCATGCATAGAGTTGTCCTTGGCACGCACATACATGTGAATGTGTTGGACCTTCCACCTACTGACCTATCTGCTACATCATAGTACCACCGTACTTAAAGGTTGATCAGGAACTGTGCTTGGACATTGGTGTTCCGTACATGACAAGAACTGCTTTCAAAACCACATAACTGCACTTTAGACACACTGTACAACAAACACCATAAAATTCCCTGCAACCTTGAGCAATGCCCTAATCTATCAAGACTACAACATACCATCTAACAGCGAAAACATGTCCAATTCCGAGTCCTCCACAATCAGACGTACATGATACTGCGAATAAACACATCTCTATCCATAGCACCAGCAGCGAAAAGCGACCAAGCGACCAAGCTCTTAGAGCATCTGAATCTGCATCAGCAGCTAAAATCGACCAACACTCTTGTAGCATCTGAAACGGAATCAGCAACTAAAAGGGACCAAGCTCTTGGATCATCTGAAACTACACTCAACAAGAACACTGAGAACTCCACAACCTGAAAAGAACATTACACAAACCCCCGAATCAGCATGAAAGAGGCCGCTGCCACAGCAGCCACAGCTCCCAAAATCTTCAAGTTTCGAGTGGTGCGTTCTCCTTTTGCATACGTGTCTCGGTAAAGGGTATCCCATGGCCCCTCATGCTCCTTGGAGCCTGTGGCGAAAGTGATACCAACAGGTGGAAAGAACACCTGGGGGAGGATCTTGGAGAGAAGCATCCGGAAGGCGACGTTCATCATCCATAAGGCCGCCGGGAACTTCTTACCTGCCTGCTTGTATTGATATGGCGCTGCAGTCTGCATGAGACAGTGACGTAACGTTGAGTGGGTGGTGAGTGTGTGAATGCAACAGTGTTCTTCCGAAATATCCGACCTGTATCACCTGCAATGAACGTAGATAACAACAGGATGCGTGCATGGAGCAGCAGCCAGCACATGCATCAACATGATATAACACCCATGGCCGTCACGTTGACTGTGTGTTAGTGGTGTGCATTAACCAGTGATGTTGCGCCGACGGTGTGCTAGGAAACGACGTTCTGAGCCCTTCTGCAACCTTGTGTGTTTCTCTGTGTGTGCGTTCGATTTGGAACTGTGGTGATTTGGGCATGAGTCGCCTTAGTGAAGGGGCAAGACGCAAGATACCTTTGAGCACGTTGAAACGGAGTGCAGCAGCTGCCGATACGACTGATTTTTGGAAGGCAGCGCCACCCGCTGGGACGGCAACATTTGTAGGGTTTCAATCAGGTGTCGGTTTGGTATGTAACCACGGTCTTTGACTACTGAGATGTGTAGCACTACATGTCTCAATTATCAGCGCCTTTGGTTTCATCACACGGTTGTACGGGTCAGGGTCGCAACAAGTGTTGAGCGTGGCGAGTCTGCGTCAACCACTGCAATTCAGGGCTCAGATGTCCAGTGGTTGAAGTAGACCAGTTGTGCTCAACACGAAGTGTACTGGCAAGTGTTGATGACACCGATGTCACTCACCACTGATCAAGGTAGCGCTACATCTATCAGTACTTCAAACCCTGGTTACTGCAGAACATAGCCTATACCCACTGAACATATAAGTTCAGATGTCCAGTGATTAAAGTAGACTGGCTGTTTTCAACGGTTGCATCAACATATGCCTCAGCAGTGAATAGAACAATGTTCTGTATGTAAAAGAAAGAACACCGTAGCCCCCATCTCGAACACAATTCTGAACGCAGAAGTGAAATGCATCACGAATCATCGAGCATAATTGGGAAATAACGCGATCGCTCACCATTGCGTTAGCCCATCTATGCGAAGCAGTGATGATGAAAATTTTCTGTACGTGAAATAATAGAACACCGTAGTTTCAGGCAGATCATACCTGCATGATACGAATAAGAGCGGCATTCTCGGCTGCACGTGTCGCCTCATACTCAGTGAAGGCTGCGCTCAAGTTCTCAGGGCTTCTGGCCATGCAGCTTGACAAGGTCAGAACATCCAGGAGCGCTGCGTTCACGCCTTGGCCGATATCTGCGCGCAAGAAACACCTGTTAGAGGCAGTCTAAATGTAATTACGTTGCGGTATAATGGCTGAATGAAAAATGCATAGATTTCACTGGAAAATATGATATTTTACTGTCTTTTGTGATGGTGCTGTTGTGCCATTTGAGTGAAGTGGTGGATGTTTTGTGTTACTTGCTTTTGGCTCTTTGGGTTCATGCATATTTACTACCTTACCGGTTTGTAAGAATGCCTGTTATTTTACTGTAAAGTTGTGCCCACGGGACACCTGTGATAGGCAGGCCACATGCTGCAAAATGGTCCCTGTATCGAACCGGAAAGGTTGTGATGAGGCATGAACGCAAATATCTGAAATCTCCAACCACATAATATGAACAAATTCACACAAAACGGCTGTACGAAACATGTTTGCTGATGTAAACTTAAAGTGCAAAGAGACAGGCATAACACCATAGAATGGCTAATGTTCCAATGAATCATTGCTTGATAAATGTTGTTAACTAGGTCTTTTTATGGCTACGCGATGTCAGTGTACCTTCCGTCTTCCCGAACACGTAGCCAGGCATAACATATACAAGTACTGTGAGTGATGGGAGCATACCAGGAGGAAAAACATGAGCCGCGTCCCCAAGCATCAGAACCGAAGCCCCCTTGACCCCCCCTGCTGCATCACCGGGGATAACCTCCGCCTCGTCAGCACCTGGAAACTCTGCAACCAAGCGCTTGCAAGTTTGCGGAGCCCTGAAGCTTCCAGGCTTTCTGTCAACAAACCTCTGGGCCACAGCTTCTGGAATGTTCTCACGCAGGCGGTCCAACTGAGGGAAAGCGGCTTCTAGATACTTGTACAGCTCATCTGTTGTGGATATCCTCCAGAAAGGATGGTCTGGGAAGACAATGAAGTTCGCCGTTCTGGGGGCGGTGAGATCTTTCACTGCAAACAACCCTAGTCGGAGGGGGGGTGCGCCGTCGACCGGGTTTCCAGGGATAACGGCGTTCACAGTGTTTACAAGCTTGCCTCCAGCTTCTGAGAGTGTAGGGTTTGAAGGCAGAGGTAGCACCTGTATGTGGAAGTTTGATTCGGATCAGCAGGGTTTAGTATGGTTAGACATGGGTTTGACACTCTGTATGTGGACACTTGCAGCCACCCAGTCATGCATGCACACAACACGCAGCGCATACTGGGTATGGAAGATTGGTGAATGAACCGCCAAGAAACCAAGAAGTAGGTGTCTCAGACCGGTAATACTAATAAAATAATATGAACTGATGCCATCCTAGGGTACTACACAGATATCTTGCTAGGTTCTGTTACGTTTGGTATGATTTGGTATGATACGTCCAGAGCATGTGCTGATTCGCGGTGAATCTGCTACATCAATGATATCATGGCTACTAGTTTTGATTCATCTGCAAGGGAGACAAAACCAAAAACAGTAGCATGAAAAACATGCTAATTGGGAACCACAGAAGTCACAGGGTAATGAGGGTTATGGTACACTGCTAGTGGTAGAGTACGGTCATATCTGATCTGCCGCTTTCGGTATTACCACAGAACCTAACAGCACCGGAACATAGGTAGGCAACTTCAGTGGTTAGGCAGGCGTCATCAATGATTATGCAGCCGATACGCACGGTTAGGGAGGCTGTGCTAGGATCTGTGCTCATACCAAAAGCGTCCGATTGGTTATGATCGTGCTCTACCACTAGGAGCGATGATGTCACTGATATGGTAGATTCGCCTACAATCGTAACAGGGATCATCAATGGTCAGGCAGGCGAATTCAACGGTTAGGGAGGCTATGGAGTTATGCCTGAAATGTTACACAAGGTTAGGGAGGCGACATAATCGGTCAGGCAGGCGATAGTACCAGTTAGGGAGGCGACAGCAATGGTGAGGAAGGCGAGGTCAGTGGTTAGGGAGGCAAAGTCAATGGTTAGGCAGGCGATCCTAACAGTTAGGGAGCCATCCTCAATGGTTAGAGAGGCGACATGAATGGTCAGGGAGGCGAGTACCTTGTACATGAGGTCACTGGAGTCGCTGGGAACCTCATCCATGTCCCAACCAGAGCTGGGTTGAGTCTCAGTAAGGGATCTTCGAACAGTGGAGTTGGCACCGTCAGCTGCGATGAGCAGGCGGCATGTGAACCGCACCGTTGACTCTTGGCCATCCTTTTCGGTGGTGGCGGTCACAATAAGTGCGCCTCCGGCATCGTCCGGAAGCTGAACATTCTGAACTTTGGTGCTGAACTCAACCTGAACAGGAGGGATGATGTAAGTGAGATAAAGGGGTACTGAGATGTCCTCAGAAACTTCACACCAAAAACCGTCATTACATGCATGATTCCTGATTCGGCGTCGTGGCACTAATCTTAGAAACTGCCACCGTAATTAGCCTGGGACGAGTGACGGGCAGGCACTGTTTCTCGAAACTACTGGGATTATTCTAGGAAGAGTCCTGGGAAAGCAGCTCGAAACAGTGCTGGTGAGCCATTCAAGTGAAGTGGAGGCTGGGATGGGGTTGCTAGTTCGTTATGATTGTTCTTGGCCATTTGGGTTCATGGCTATTCACTACCCTTCCAGTTGTGTACTGTTCGTCAATGCAATACAGTACCACTAGTGAAAAGTTTGTAAGGTTACAGGCATAAATCGATAGAATGGCTCTTGTTGCAGCATCTCATGGCATGACAACTTAGCTCGACAGCGCACGAACGATGAAGGACATGCCACAACCGAAAACAGAGAGTTGCAGCTACGAAAAAGATTCAAGGCAAGTGCCTTCTGGTACAAACCCTAGGTCACAGCTCCCTCAGTGACATGTCTCAGCACAAACACATATGTATTAGCGGCCACCTACTCCAAGGTTGGTTTCAGAACACCTCCCTCAGGGAAGATGAAGTTGCATGCATGCATGTATGCATGCATGCGACCATCATGCATGCATGCGCCATGCATGGAATCAAAGAACTGTACCTTGATCGAGTCTGAGTGGTGCTCCTGGATATGCTGGTACAGGGCATCATTGAATGAGTAGCGATGCATCCACGTGGACTGCACTTTCTTGTCGTCATGTACGTCACCGCCCATCATTGCCTGCTTTTCTACAACGCTACCGTCCGGATTCAGATACTTTACTTCCAAGCCAGGCTGGGTCAGCCCTGCACATCCCAGAACATGTTTTGGCAAGTGTGTTGCAAGTTTGCATGTTTCCGTCTTCGTCCTCCACCCTATGTAGTAAAGACTAGAGACTAGAGCATGGATGCACTCAGCTCAGCTGAGGGTCGGCCATATTGACCCTCGGGGGGGCGACGCCATTGCTGTCATTCATACGCTTACATGCATGCTACACATGTATATAATGCTGCTTTTCAGCCTTGCAAGGGGTTGCGCAATGTGACAGCGAACAGCGGCTGGCGACCACAGAATGGGTCGTGGATACTGGTTATCGTGGATAGTTGACAATTCCAACAGTATGGGAATTTCTGAACAAAACACACCCCTTTAGAACATAAACCACAGACAATGTCACACATTTTTTTTCCGGCCGATAGACGGGCATCTGCGCAACATGAAAAAAAACGAGCAGCACACCACAAGCACAGTCAAGCCACAGTGATGTATTCAAGTACACACACTGAGCTGAAACTGTTGAGTCGAAGAAGGGCACGATGAACGCACGTACTGTGAAACATGTGTGAAGGCAGCATGGCAAGCAGTATGTAACGCGTAGCGGCGCTGGCGTATGTTTGCCAGGATTGTGGTGGGGTGAGTGCACGTTCATGCACACAGGTCTCCTGTAGCCACTAAGACACATGCAAGTTTGTCGGTGCTTCCTGGTGCTCTGTTGTGTCTGCTAAAATAGAGTGCCGATGCACTAGTAGAGTGTGCTGTAAGTGTCAATGTACATTGGTAGTTCGAGATATGTAGACTTGTAATGTGACACATGTGGGGCCCCCACGGGGGGTGTTAGAACCACGGTGGGGAAAGCACCGATGTCGTCAATGCCAGTGATTCCAACCGCTTCCAGAGCTGCCTTTCCAGGCCCTGAGATGCTGTATACGAAGCCCATGCAGGGGTCGAAGAACCCTGACGAGGCCGAGCGTTCCAGAATAAGAATGTTCTGGAAGCCCTGCTTCGCAAGAGCCGTCGCTGCGGTGTATCCTGAGGGTCCTCCACCCACCACCAGGCACCCTGAACACGAGTGATTACGTCATATGTGTCACAAACTGATTTACGTTGGACTTCCAACCTTGACACACATGGTGTCAAAAACCTCGCAATTCATCAAGAGAACTGACCGAAATCTGTCAGTCATGACGTACTAGCCTTAAAGCAAAACTATACAGTACTTACTTACACTAGATTTATACTCCGTGGATACATGCATTGTGCTTCCTGGGAGCAGTGTACAGCATATGGTTGGTTTTAGTGCCCATTTGCCGGCCTGGGCCGAAACACTTCGTTGTCTCGGACGAAGGTGATCATTGAAAATGATTGAACAAATAAAGTGTGCCACAGAACGTCCCCTGAGAAGAAGATAGAGACAGAGAGTCCACTGAACAGAACACTTCGCCAATATTGTCACCTTGTCCCTGCTTCTTAACAGCAGCCCTAGTGAAGAAAGGAAGATTATGTTTCTTGTGTATAAGAAAGGAAAGGAATGTGTTGTATGTACTAACGTGTGCCCTTCCGGAGGATCCAGTCCATCTGCGCAACGAAACCCTCAGGAGATAGAACACGGGCAATAGTATTCACGAAGTGAAGAGTACAACGAGAGGAGAACTGTTAAGGAATTCAAGGCGCACCTACAGCTGTTGGTGCCTCAGCAGTCCACGATTTCTGTACACCCTCCATTCGTGAAGTCTGTGCTGCTTGCGCTTCAATGCGACACCTGCCTGCACCCCACAAGCTTTCCTGCGAGTCAAGGTGTTGAATACACAACTTTTCCCGTCTGCTTACGTGCCGTGCAGGTCGCCAAATCGAAGCTGTGCTGGACACCTGCAACACGGCAAAAGTTTATCATCACTTCAACACCTCAGCATAAAAAGTACTTCGTATGCATCGTGTTATTGATGTCTCCCCTTCCGCCTCAAGCGTCGATTCGTGTCTATGGTGACTGGTTGCGTTGACCTGAGCACCGACAATTTCGATGAACGCTGTGCGATTGTCCCAGTCGAGAATATGAGGAGAACGAAACATTAAACGATTCGTTGTATGCGCATACAGTCAATGGTTTCTGGATCACGGGGCACCGTGCAGCTCCGTTTGATTTACCACTCTGTCCGACCACAAACACGTCGATCACGGCACCAGCGAACTGTCTGCAAGTCAAGGGGATACAACCTATTTTGAAAAAAACATACCAGATTGGTGGATCTCCTACGTGCGATCATGGGTGTGTATGCGATCCTCCTGGTGCCGACAAGTAATTGGAGGCTGAAACAGTTCGCAGACAACCTGGAGGACAGCGGTGGCCAACGCAAGGATGGTAAGAAACGAACGAAACAGGTGTATTCCTGGTGAACTACTATGAGTATCGAGCCCGGTGAATGTCCAGCGTTTCAGTGAAGCAGTTCACGTACTTGCTGACATGCGACTTGTTCACAGCCAAGAGCCACAATTGCGGATGTATGGAATGGCCATTTGATATGTTGATATAATCAGAGTTCGTTTCAGGCTATACATGTGTGTAACCTGATGTCCGGCGACGTGAACAAACCTGCGGGTTCACACAAGCGGGTACCTGTGCTACATGATAAGCTGCTGCATGCATGCCCCGGTCACACACACCTGCACGTATACACACCGTTTCTAGTTCTACAGTCCTGTCGATGTAATATCTCCTACACACCTTCACGAATGGCCATTCGTGAAGCTTGAGAATAATGTTCAAGCTTCAACTTCATGATGTCACGGATTTCGAACGTTCTCAGCAGTTACGAAGCAGCTGCCCACGAGTTCTCTCGAAGAACGAATAGGCGCTCGTGAAGCATATGTGTCGAGTATATACATAGTCAGTACTGGCAGGCTTCAACTATATATGTATGTATGCATATATATATATATATATACATATACATATATAT
>JAUMHD010011205.1:0-66691 GCA_032359135.1 Ulvella scutata
ACCAAAGCTCCCAAGCTATGGTTTGCGCAGCGTCATGAATCAACATCCATCACAACAGCAGTGTAAAAAGCAGAACAAGCCTTTTTAGGTCTGTACTCTGAAATTTTTATTATGCTCTGCATCAAAAGCTACATCGATTCTCTGGACTCCAAACTTTACCATAGCTATCATGAATGCATGCCAGGGTGCCAAATAGTGGTTATTGTTGAGTTTGGAAGCCCTGCTCCACTTCTGTATGTCAGTGAAGGTGTGTGTCTCCATGTAACCCATACGGAAGCATCTTTGCTATGAACGACAGCCTCATGAGAATCATGAACGTCACTAGGCTGCCTCTTTTCTTTTCCGGGCTCTTTGCCCTTTGCACAGCAAGGATTATACTTACACAGTAAACTGTATTTACAAATGTAATTACAGGGAGACAGTGTTATTACAGTGCTGCTTGTAACTGTTACAGTTAACCAGAAACAGTTACGAATGCCAAACTCCATTTAACGCGTTAATTACACACCCTTTAAATGGCCTTAATTTACAACACAAATCCACTGTAACTGTAATTTCCAGCCCTATGTGTCTCACAAGCAAAAAATCAGTTGGGCTAGCTGGCAGCCAAACAGAAACAGGTAGAAGGCCACCTGTGGGGTTCTCCATTACATTGAGATGCTGGCACTGCTGGGCACAAGAGTCTGAGCATGAACAGCACATGCATATGCTTCGTGTCAAACATGTATGCTCACGTTTGAATATTTTCTTTTAAATTCGAATTCGAAACAAAAATGTTTAATTCAAATTGGGAAGAATTTAAATGCAAATCGAACTACTTTTCAATTCAACTACTTGATCAATTCGCTGATTCGAAAACACTTTCAAACGAACCATTCAAACACGTGCGGTTCGTGAGGCCTCATGATGTGCAAGAGCAGCAGCGGCGCACCGCCCTGCAGCCTCTCCAGGTGGCCGCCGCCCAGCACCACCAGGCCATTCAAGATCTGCGTCTCACAGTCGAGGCTGTCCAGCTGCTGGTGCAGAAAGTCCAGCTTCTGATCAAGCTTTGCGTTTGCAGCAGGCGGAGCGAGCAACTCCGCAGCGGTGTGTGGCATGTCAAACGTGTCCGTCTCAGCACAACCCTCTAGCTGCGGTTGCACATCGCCACTGTGTAGTGCTCCCCCTGGCGCAACACAGTCTCCAGTGGTTATAGCAGAAGCTTCTGAGGCAGTCACAGAGGCCCCGTTGGTGCCATCATGCTGCGTGCCTGCACAGACTGTGAGATGCTGCGAAGATGCTGAGCTTTGGGTGTCACTAACATTCGATGATTGCATCTGCGTGGGGGTGGCCGTTGTAACACTGAGGCCCTGGACACCAGCATTGCCCTCAGTGCTCTGCAGGCGAGCCGCTGCATGCTGGAGGCCTTCGGCCTGGCTATGGGCACCCATCTCCTTATCTTCCAGCTGTGTATGCCCTGAGGCAGCGGCGTGAGGGGGTGAAAGTGGCGGTGGGGCCATCAGAAATAATGAGTCTTGCATAGGTAGGACAGGCGCGTGAGGTGCGGCTGGGGGCGCCTGTGGAAGCTTATGGTGCACTGCATCTGTGCGATGTGCAGGCAGTGCCATAGGAACAGTAAGCTCTAGTGTAGAGTGGCTTGCTGTAGCCGACGCGGTGGAGTTGGAAGCCGCCTCAGGTGCCACCACAGCAGCAGCAGCAGCAGGGTACTGCAGGCGTTGTGCTTCAGCCGGGAGCGCAACTGCATGTGCACCGGGAGGGTGCGTAGGGGGGGGCATGCCTGGTGGCACAGCAGCTACTTCAGTGGCTGAGTGCCCCTCAAGCGCATGGGGCGGCAGCTGCTTGCCGTCTTGCAGCTTGCGGCGCTTCCTGCGGTGCATGATCACGAGCAGCGCGATGGCGGCAATGAGGAGCAGCAGCAGGCCCACCGCAACAGACCCGATGACTGCCGCAAGCGCACTGTTGTTGGATGAAGGCGGGGGGGGTGCTGGGCCGGTGTCCACTGTGCTGGGCGTGGGCGCTGTGCTAGGTACTGAAGGGCTTGAGCGGTCGGTGCTATCTTCACCTGTAGCTGGTGGCTGAGGTGCTGACGCCGGTGAACTTGGTGCAAGTGGGGATGGGGTGGGTGTTGGGGGCGGGGATAGGGTGGGCAACGGTTCGCCTGTCAGCTCCTACATCACACCGCAGTATCATGCCATGCTCCAGACCAGAAACATGGTGGCTTTGTGTTATGAAATCATGGTCTCTGACCCCTGAGACAGAGCGCTACATGTCTCGGTGGTCAGTGAACTTGGTTAACATAACACAAAGCGCACTAAAGCATGTATAAAACAGCTGAGGGGAGGGGCGTACGTGGCGTAAGTTAGCGAACCAGGTGTCGTTTCGAGCCAGGAACAAGGGCTGAGATGAGCCTGAAGCGTGTGGTATGGCAGACAGCGGCTTGGGGTTGACGAAGCGGTTCTGCGACTCGATTATACTTAAGGGGTCGTCGCTGTAGAAGGTGCCGTTGCGCGCCTCAAAGGGCTCGTCGGCCTCCCCAAAGCTGCAGTCCTCCAGCCGCACAGCCCCTGCTACACGCACCACTGCCTCACACACTTGCCTAACACACATGAGTTCTGCCCTGAGCCATGGACACAGTGGTGCGACAGTACTGACCCCATGGGGGGGTGGGGGGGCGGGGGGTCACAGCATGCACCCCATTGGTGGAAAGATACAACAATTGAAAAAACCTGTCGGTTCATAGTGTTACACACTTTCGTTCATAGTGCTGGTGACATAGTGGGGATAGTGTGGGGTCACAGATTTGGCACTCCCCACTGGGGCCACTGTGAGCATGCAGGAGTGGGGTTGTCACTGCGGGGCGCTGATGGGGATGAAGGGCAGCGCACAGTCCAAGGTGAAGATGTAGCGGGAGCCTGGAGCCTTGAAGGGGCTCTGGAAGATGCATGTCTTGAGAGAGATCGTCGTGCTGCGGCTGAACACCGCCGCAGAGCAGACATCACAGAAGACACTCTCCTGGGAGCCGCCCAGGTGGATGAACCGGCTGTCTGCATGCATCATATTCTTCCTGGCCGCATCTACAGGAATGCTTGCAGCACACAGGACGAGATCTCGAGAGTCAAGAGTCGAGTGCTTAGATCGAGCGCTGCAGCAGAGCACGTCAGGAAAGCGTCAAAGAACTCTGATGCACAATCAGGTGCACTTGATTACAATGCACAAGTGCCTGTTGTGTCTATGGAGTTATGCCTGTAACTTTACACACAAATGACTGTGGTGTACACTACGAGATCTTGTACGGAGGATGTCCTTCTTGGTTCAGTTCAGGGGCTGCTGACGGCTCTTGCTTGAACATTCGCGGGATAAGGTTGTTGTGTTCCGCCACATGGTATGAGCCTGAAGCTCATCGTGAGTATGGAGCAGTCGCCGAATTCCTTCTATACATTTATTCATTGCTAGAGAGAGGTTCTCCTGAAAGCTAGCTATAGCAACATCTACCGCACTGCACTACACAGCTCTTCAGGTAAATACTATTGTCCTCTTTTACTATTGTACTACAGTAGCAAAGTACGGGTCAAATTCCATCTACAAAATTATTCAAGCTTAATGAAAATTTAACAATTACCGGCGCCTTGTTGCAGCTATAGAGATGGCTAGCAACCCATAGTGGACATCTCCACCCACACACCAACTTCTGCCGCCAAATCACACACACGTCACCAATGCAGCGATCACCAGCAGGTGGGGGGTAGGGAGCACCTTCCACGTACACCTTCTCATTTGCAAACACTCCCATAGTTGGGCCCTTATTATCCCCCTGGAACGTCATGTTTGTGAGATAGCGGGTACCGGTGCCCTGCAGAGTGCCACTGAGGGGCGCGATGGAGGCCAGCCCCACAAAGGCATCGTCCCGCTCCACTCCTTCACTGCCATTCACATAGTGCGCCCTGAGGTACAGGTTGTCCAGCCAGACGTTGGGTGCCAAGATTGCAACAGCGTCATCCTGCGCGAGTAGAATGCACTGCGCTGGCAGGAGAGCAACGTAACCAGAACCACCTATGTCTGGCAGAGATGCTGTGGTCGCACCCGTACAGTTACCCTGCACAGGCACAACTCCACTTCACTTGCTTGATTTTGAAGGAAAATGCAGGTGCAGAACTTTCACCCCGGCTGTCTTTCTATTCTGGCACCATCAGGGTGTCCACAATGTGCACTATGACGTATGTGGTAGTCACAGTGCTAAACGTGATAAACAAGTTTGCTTCAGCAATGAGTAACGCAGGCTGCATATCTAGATATCACGAAGCCACGCCAGGAAAATGAGCGTTTCTACAGTACCGTACCCTTATGGATCGCGTCTTGGTGATGGGTCCCAAGGGAGATTCGCATCCGTCTGGGCAGATGCCTGTGGGCCTGCAGACGTGCTCATGCCTCACAGAACGCGCTGTCTGATTACTCAAGTTACAATGATTAATTTGAAGTATGTCATGAATCAAGCATCCTTAGAGGCAGGAGAGAATTCGCAAGCACACTTGAGGTCTAGCTGTGTCAAGTCCAAATGGTTAGTGATGACAATATCCACGGCGCCTTCGGAAACAGCTTCGTAGAGCTCATCTTCTGTGCTAACTTTCACCGTGTCAGGGATCTGCAGGAGCCCACGGAGTTCAGCGTTCTGCGCAGGCGCCCGATCCTCAACCATGTTGCCGGTTAGCAGGTGCGAGCTGCGCGCTACACCGACACCCGAACCCGCAACAGCCATGCAAATGCAGCGATTATTTACACGAAACAATAATAATTGTGGAAGATCTCAATCTGTGCTGTGTCTGGTGCAGGTACTGCTGCATGCAAATACATGAAAGCTTCGAAAGATTCGGAGATACATACATGTGCACAAACTCATTCGCCAGATGGTTTATTGACAATCAATTGGTTCAAACGAAGACAAGCGAACTTACGGGCTCATGTGAAGTTGAGACTGAGCAGGGCTGAGCAGTTCGGCTCATACGGGCGTTCACAGCTTCACTGATGAACGCTGATCGATGAACGCTGATCGACGATCACGATCGTCGGGATATTTGCATGCACCACCGCGCGCTGTGCATTTAGCATGTTAGCAATGCCGCGGCGTGTCGCGAAATTAATATTGTGCTAGGTATGCTGCAAGAACTGCGAGGACTGTCTTCACAGTTTACATAAAAGTGTGCTAGCTGCGCAAAGGAAAGCATCATCTGCTACGGTGCAATGACCGCGGTCATGACCGGCCGATTCGGTGGTAGTTCCGGAACCGTATTTCAGCTGTGGTGGCGAGGTTAGCGCGCATGTCTCACATGATCCATGTCACATATGGTTCATATGTGTAATTCAAGACAACACCCTCTTTGTCATCAACATGGGCGTGCACATCCTGGTTAGTATTTACAGCAGCGCTCGCTGATACACCAGCAGAAGAAACAAAAAAAACCTGCCAAAACCTTGGAACGGAGCCTCTAGCCATCACCCCCCACATTCTACATGCTTCCAAACCAGTGCGGGCAGCGGGCACCCAGCAGTCCTGGAGGTGGTTGAGAGACAGAAGCTGCCTGCCCACAGTAGCTGCAGCATTGGCCCAGCAAGTGACACTCAGCATCACGTCACTCGCGGCAAGCACTGACACACACTTCTTCGTGCTGCTCTGCAGAGCTATTGATGGAGTTATGCCTGTAACTTGACACACTTCTTCGTGCTCTGCAGAGCCACTGTCAATGTATGTTGATTTACATGGCCCACCACAACTGCGTGAGTGGCAGCAAACTTTAGCCACCGACTCCAACGCTGCTGGTCGGTGGCCACCGACGCTGAGACCAGCAGCAGAGAAACCTGAAGAGCCAGAGGTCAGCAGCTAGCAAGCTACCAAGCTGTAAGTGCAAGCTACCAAGCTGTAAGCCAGCTGTAGTAAGCAAGCCCAAGAGTAAGCAAGCCCAAGAGTAAGCAAGCTGCCAAGCTGTTCAAGTGCGAGTGCGGTGCAGGCCACTGCGCACAGACTCGTAAAACTGAATGATAGTCGACGACAATATTACAGCATCAGTGTGCCTACTGGCGTTGAATACAACGGACGAGCTGCGGGGTTGTGTGTGGCTACGCAACGCCTTTGAGCGCCTTGTCGATCTCGATGAGGATGAGCTCGGCGCGCAAGCGAATCTTCTCAGGCTGCCTCGCCATCTTGTCGGTGTGCAGCAGCAACCTGGCCTTGTTCAAGACCTTTTTCACCTGCATCTCGCACCCCACTGTGAAGTTTGTGACTGAGCGCAGGCAGTGGTGACCTCCAGGGACATATAGTTCAGGAATGGAGAAATACCAATTATATCAGCAAAATAGTTTAAAGTAGATCATTTGGGGGGTGGGGGGGGGGGGGCTTGTTACATGCAACAATTCATGATTTTCCGGGATGGGAACGACAGAAGTTACTTAATTTGGCTGACAGTGGCTGACTGAAGTTGGTAGTAACGATATCCCTGGGGAGCTGCACATGCTCAGTGCTCACCTGTTTCATCTGGTGACTAACCGTTTCCTATCAACTCGCAGCAATCCAGTGTCAACTGCTTCATTTCTGTGACAGACAACTGCAGTCAGTCTCAGGAGGTCACAGTCAGCCACAGGGGCGGCGCACCTGCGCGTCAGTGCTGACATCAGCAAGGTTGATGCTCTTCCACTTAGCGCCCTCCCAGAGAACTTTATCCAAGCTTGTCAGAAGGTTCCGCAAGCCGCGGCGCGTCCCCCCCTGCACCGCTACCCCCTGTCACCAACGCCATGGATATGTATGCGAGACATGCATGTGGCGCATGCACAATTTGCTGCAGCTGTACGCATGCGACTGCGCGTCCTCTCTGTTCCAACATTTGGAGCACTCAGGGCCATCAGAACATCAAGCATGACCTTTCAGGACGTTTGAAGGTGAGGTGCAGCCTCATGCTGATGAACATCGATCGCCCGTGCAACATAATGAAAAAACAAGTGCAATTAGAGTAAAGTTCTCACACATGGCCACCGGTCAAGCCTGCCTGCTCAGCGACGTGCTGCCCAGACCGAGAACCGCAGAAGGGTTGCTAGCACAAAAAAAAAGGACATCAGGTGGCTTCAACTGGCAGTTCACCCTGGAGGGTCCCAACCAAGATGCCGCGGAGCAACACACACCTGCTGCCTAAATGCACAAGTGTGGATGTACTACTATTGCTGTTGCATAGGCAACTTTCCTACGCGTTCATGGATGCTGGTTGCTAGCGTTGTTGGCGGTGCTAGCGTGGTTGGCTGGTTTCAGATGCTCTATAGATCTATGGTGGATGCAAACGCACCTGGAACGCCCATGCTTTGATGTCAGCCTTGATGGAGTCGCGGTACTCGTACGCCTCTGCCACGTCCGCCTCCTGCTGCGCCTCCTGCTGGTGGTGCTGCACGGTCTTTGAGAGGATGCAGGCTGCCGTCTTGGACGCGCTGAGCTTCGCAAAGTGCAGGCCCTCGTGTGTCACTGCTCCCCCTTGCATCTGCTTCTCCGCCTGCACACCTCTCACCAATGCAACGCAGAACCCACAGACACAAAAGGGGGTAAATGTGTTCTTTACAAATATACATGTTCTTCACAAATATACACCACCTGCGTGTCAGCAGCAGCAGCAGCTGCTGGTGCTGCCGGTGCTGGTGCTACTGCGTGCACTGTTCGCTGGTCCACTGCATGCGGTCGCAGTTTCCTAGACTACATATGACATTAATTGCAATTAAGCAACGACAATGACAGGAGGAGCTGCAGGAGAGCAAACACAGGCGGCGCAGAAGCGGACGCACACCAGCTTCTCTGTGACATACTCATGCGCTTGCGCAATCGCCGCCTGAACCCTGCCCGCCCTTTCCTGTGACAGCGACATGCATGCCTCCTGTGCATTGGCTATGGCTTGCTGCAACAGCACGTCCCCTGTCTCCTGCGCCCCCCCACCTTGCTGCCCAGAGGCAGGCACACTGCTGCTGGTTCGGGTTCTCCTCGCTGGCGTCGGTGAGCTACTACTATGCGCAGCACCCCCGCCGCCGAGCTCAGTCAGCCAATCGCCGTCTGATAGGCCTCCACCAGGCGCTCCCCCCTGATATAAACTGTTGCCACCTGTAGACACCCCAGGTGCTGCCGCACCTGCCGAGAAAAAGTTGTCGTCGAAACCATCTCCCTCCTGCGCCTGCACCGCTACACCTCCTGTAGCCACCGACGGCGACGTGCCAGCGCTCATGCCCCCGAACCCAAACACGTCATCTATCCCTCCCGCTGCGCAATCTGATGGATTCTGTGATGCATGCGATACAAAATCTGCAACTCCTAACAGATCTCCGGAAGGCTCTGGAAAGTTTGTGAAGCTACCCCCCAGCAGGTCCGAAGTGGCAGGAGCAATACTAGATTGAGCAATACTAGATTGAGCGCCTGACGTATCCTGGCGCACTGTGGCTCCAGGGCTCGGTGACAGCGAAGGAGAAGCCTCTGGTCTGGAAGCATCTGTGGTGGACATCAGCCCCCCTGGTGTGCCGTAATCGGACAGCAGATCGGCTGTGGGGGGCAAGGTGCTCCGCGCGTTGGAGCTCATAGGAGACAAGGCATCTAGGCCACCATGGTTGTGGGACATGGGGGTGGCCATGTCAGCATACGTTGGGGGGGCTCCTGACGCCACGCGGCTCGTGGCTACAGGGTCATCGCCCATATCCAGCAATGATGGAGTCTGTGTAGGGGCCCCGGACGCTCCCCGGAAAGGTGAGTGGCCAGAGCTGGATGTGTGCTTGGGAGGGGATCGTCCAGAGGTGGAGGGTCTGAGCTTTGCTGCTGTTGGGCTTCCTCGTGCGCCTGCACAGCTGCCCCCTCTATGAAGTTCAGTGCTTCCAGTGTGCAACTTCTTGGTACAGAATCGAGTGAAATGTTCCCAATACCAGGCGACACTGTGAATAGTAGTTCAGCCATAGCACAGGGCAAGCTATCACACGCATCACTCACGCACTTCAAGAGAGCGTTTCCATGGAACAAGCCTCACGGCGAAGACCCAAGGCTTCTGATAGCACTCGGAGCACATGAGCACAAGCTCAGGTTGCCATGTACCCAGGAGCAGGACTAGGCAGCACTCAGAGCCATGAAACAAAAACCCAATTGCACACTCTGCGAGGAAATGAAACAAAAGTCGCAACGTGGAGTGCTGCACAGAATTCGGGTTTAAAAATGATTGCTGCGAGAAAGAGAACAGCTATAGGAGTAAAGGGGATGTGCACCAGAAGAGGAGTTTTGGGATGGTGTGCGTCTGGAGGTGGCGCCCCGAGACAAACTTCTCGGTGGTGTTAGCTTGGGCAGCGGTCGAGGCTCATGATACGGAAATCGTGTGGGATCATCGTCGACATGGATGAAAACTGTTGGAGCCCTGTCGTTAAGACTCACAAGGCTGTCATTGGACCCCAGTGGTGACTGATTAGGCACAGTATGAGAAGCCATCAACTCGCTGTAAGCTGGAGGAGGAGGGACCCCATCATCCTGTTGTTGAATTTCAACTGGAGGTGGTTTAGGCTTCACAGCGCGCTGAGGCGACTTCGACTTCCTTTTTGGTTTCTTTGAAGGCGATGATGATTGTTCCTGCACCACTACTTGAACATCCGGGGGCGATGCCACCTGAAGCTCCTCCTGTACCTTACAAATGTACTTTTATGGTAATCAGCAGACGGCGACATAGGTCCTCTTGGGCTGCAGAGGACAGAAGCGTGCCTGCATTGTGACAGGATCTGCTGCGCCATTGTCACTTGGCAGCGCAAGATCTGAAAACAGATCAAATGCATCTGTTGAGGGCTCTGGCGTCGCAACAGTGCTGGGAAGCTTCTCAAGATCGCTCAAGTCGTGTACTCCTGTGTATTTGGCTTGTGTTCCCGACTGGACACCTGTACACAACTTCCTCTGTTGTTGAAGACAGGGTGCAACAAAACTACCTCCTTGATGCAGACGAGTGTAGGGGGTTGCAGCATTCACGGCTGCGTCCAATCTGACGTCGCGCTTGGAAGCAAGTGGCAAAGCTGCAGCATCAGCTTGGCAGCGCACCACTCGTCTGAGGCGTCAGCAGATCAACGATATTCCTCTGCTGCCTGCAAGAGCGTTCTCAGTCACGCTAGCTTTCATTGATACCTGCGATTTTGCATACGAAGAGCAGACGGACAGGCACGCACTTCAGCCCTGGCGCCTTGTTCGCGCGCATAGGTTTCGGCCCTGTCGAAAGACCAGTAAGATCTGAGAAAACATCGTTGTCCATGCCACGTGACAAACGGAAGTAACAAGCTTAAACGATGTACCTTCCTGGTGATTGACAGAATGTGTTTACAACTTCTAAACGAATGCCCGAGCTCGTGGCAAGCGGCAAACTGCTCCCTGTGTATGTCATGCACTTCTAGGTGGAAACTGAAGTGTGTATTCGTGCTGGATATGTGTGCCAATTGTCGTCTGAATTAACGAGGGTTCTTGGTGTTCCTCAACCCCACTGCAGAATTCAATTCGTAGGAGATGCAGAGGTCTGGATCACACTTTGCGGTGAGCAAAGGCTATCCATTTCATGCTGCTAAGCCTTACTGAAATCTCCTCTTGTGCACTTGTGACACGCGCGTGAACACGGCAATATTTCATTACATTTCATTTCCAAGCAGTCTCGCCGCTCTCGCCCCCGCCCCCTTCTTGATTGTATGCTGTCCCACTCTTTGTAAAACGGCTATCATGGAGAGTGAGTCTGATCTAACGTACAGGGAGGTGTTCGGCAAGGTGCGAGCGTACTTGCTACACACTCAGCTTTCCAGTGGGGTGTTTTCATGAAACCTTCCTCCCATCGATGTGCGGGATGCATGTAATTCCCTGCTTGTAGCTTTGCTTGTGCGGTTCTCCTTCACTGCACAGCAGGGGATCGAGGACCGCACAGCCCACAACTCTTACTGCTATATTCGAGATGTCTGAATTGTGGAGCGCTAAGTATGCCATCAGAAGCATGGGATCCGAAACCGATTCACATATGATCACATGGCAGAGACTCCTCTGGCGTCAGTGCCAAGCTGTTGCCATGAAGGGTTGCGCGAGAATGATGCAGTCCGAGTCCTTTACGAAGCGCTGTTAGCGAATATATATCTTGTAGCCCATGTAATGGACAAACATGTGTCTAAATGACTTGCTACTGGTAGGGCACCTGATTTTAGGGATTCGCAGTACATCTGACGGTGTCGTGGCTGGTGATTTGCGTTCCCACGCGAGGCAGGCAAATTCTCGCAAACAGTCTTCAAAATTGCAACTAAAGTGTTCACTAGTGTCCATCGCTCTAAGTCAGTTGTTGCGGCGTATCCCTCACGTGGCCTGTATTGTGAGCAGTGCAACTGTGCGCCGTGCTAGAGCGGCTACAACGCTTTTCACAGACGCAACACGCTTCTGTTTCCATTCGTCGTGCTTGTTTTTTGTGTTTTGTTGTTCTACGAGAACTTCGTGAGCGTTACGATAGCGTGTTTCGACATTGCACAGCTCTTACGGATTGATGAGCTGGACAAACATCTCAGCACCCAGGCCTTTGTGTCAACACATCACATCCTTTCCTGGAAATTTTAATACCGCGCTGCGCTGTACGACCGTCCAGTGAGTCCTTGGTGGAATGGTCTTTCAGTTGCTGATTTTGAATCTGCGCTCTACCACACTGTATAAGTTCCAGCGAACATTCTTCCAATATGCAGGAGGTTGATTGGACGCCTGATGCTCCTGTAACGTTTTGGCTCACCAGGCACGGTGTCTCTGAGTACAATCTAGAGGATAGAATCGGCGGTGACAGTAACATAGCACCTGATGGCCAGATTTTCGCGAATACCCTTCCCTCCCTGTTCGGAAAGGTCCTGCAGGAGTCGCGCGAAGATCATCGGTTTATTAGCGTTTGGACCAGCACGCTGATTCGAACGATTCAGACAGCCAGCAAGCTGCCCTTACCACAGGTGTGCATGGCTGCTCGGAAAACATCCAGACCTGATGACGTGCGGTTGTTTGGCATTTAGTATCTGTGTTGTGTGTTGTATAACAGGCCCGTCCTTGCTGTTGGTGATGGCGCTTCAGATTGGCTGACTGCCACAGCCACCAAGCCTGCACATCACACACCATTCACACTGCGTCCTGATGCATTTCGACTTTGTTCACCGTTCAACTGATGCACGCCTTTGTGAGACTAAGCGGAGGGCTATTAGTCTGCACCGTGCGCGTCTTATCTCAGCTTCCTATCACATTGGTAAATAATTCGAGATTAGTCCAAAAGTCTGAGCAGTGTCTCTTTGAAGCCTGCATCTAGACAGTACGATTCGGGTCAAGCTTTAATGTCTGGCTGTGCTCTACAGGTGCATTTGAAGGAACTGGATGAGATCAATGCTGGAGTCTGTGATGGTGCCACATATGAGTATATCAAGAGGTACATGCCGTACATCCACTACAACCGAAAGAAAGACAAGCTCAGATATCGATATCCCTCTGGGGAGTCATATATCGACCTGTGCAAGCGGGTGTGGCCTATTGTTCGGCAGCTGAAAGCACACGGTGGCAAGAAGCTCATTGTTGGCCACCAGGCTGTCCTTAGGTGCATCTTCGGATACCTGGAGGGCAGACCTCTGAAGGATATCACTCACCTAGTGCGCTCCTGTACTAACCGCGCGCTGGTTGGGCCTCTGGCGCTGCACCCCACTTCACCCCCAATATGAGAAACCCCACTCCGCTCATATTTCTTCTTCTTTTTACTTTACTTTTCTACAGCCACGCTGCTGGACTGCTGGTGCTCTTTTGACTCAGATCAACGCGTTCCAGCTGCAAGTCACAGAATACCTTTGGCGTCTACATGTTAATCAACAGCACTCGTCTGCCAATTGAAAATTTCCCCAGTTCACTGCACGCGCCTGTCGGACACATCAGAGCCACATGGCACCCCAACCATCTGTATGAATTTCGTGTCTGTTAGTGTGCCAGTTAGTGTTTGTGAGCATCATGCATCATACCAGAACGTTGCATGCAGGGCGTTCCGCATCATTTCATCTTCCAGTTCACAGTTCACCCAGATGGAAAGATCGCGCGCAAGGACTTTCACATGGACCTTGTGCGGGACCCCGCAAACCCCCAGAAGCCCATTCCTGGCTGGCCCTTTGACGTGTCTCACTCCCGGCCACTGACTGCCACGGACATTGCGCGGTACTCCCCCAAGCCACTTGCGCCGCTCCTTATCGACCGCGTGGTGTCTCTCAGCGATGCCCCCCCAACCAGCTCCACAGCAGCAGACAACAGCCAAGGAGTTCCCCCTCCAGCGCTCCCCATGGTTCTGCCTGATGCGGACACGTGTGCCGCCGTTGCAGCGGACCAGTCGAGCAGCATCACTGCCACAGCACCTGTAGCCATGCATGAGAAGGCTAGCGAAGCAGAGGCGCTGCAGAGCCAGGGTCGAGCTGGGCGCCTGAAGGCTGGCAAACTCAGCAGGGCATCTTTGAAGATTCCTGGCACCAAGAGTGGTATCAACACTTCTGGATTGCGCACTGGGGGGCGGCAGTTGTGGACCTGCAAGAGCCACATGCCCACCACACCTGCCACTGCACGCATGAGCGGTCAAGACAGCGCCCCAGAGGGTCCCGCACGGCTGAATAGCGCCCCTGGAGCCTTGACCGGCTGCCTGGAGTCCTTCCAAGAGTCGTTCCAGCCTGAGGTATCAACAGATCATGACGCAGCTGTTGCAGATGAGGCTGCGTATCGTGCTGGCTCCCTCTCAGTGCTGGGTACGCCTGCTGCCCGCCGCTTCCCTGCAACCATTTAAAATAAATTTTGAATTCGATCGAAAATTATTTAATGAGCTCGTTTTCTAGAATCTCCCATGAAGCATTTCCAGCATCGCTTTCACTCTCTTTCCATTCATTCTTGCTCCCCTTGTTGACACATGCGCGTTTGACATCAGTGCGGAGATGCGCAGTACCCTCAGAGTTCAGGGCTTTGGAGGAGGAGCAATCGCGTCGGTAAGTATTGTCTGCGTGATGTGCAGGCACAGACGCAGGAGGGTCCATTTCACAGTCCCAGAACATCCCCAACACACACGAGACACCGTTCAGCATGTCTCCAGACAGCCACCTGCAGTTCCATGCTGCACCCTCCCCCCCTCAGGAGTTTGGTGGGTCGCCTGCGCCTTGCAGTATCCCTGAGAAGTGTAGTTCTCTGCTGGCACAAACCCTTGCACAGCATGCGCAGCAGCCCGAAGTGCTCAGCAGCAACGGCCACCTGCCTGTGTTTCCAGCTGCAATGGTACGCTCACTTGCCTGGTGTCCTACCCGCACCTGTCCTCATGGCTGCACAGCATCAGCTCCAGGGCAAGACACTTGCTGCGTTGCCCTGGAGCAACTGGTGGATGTTCACAGTTCGGTGAACGATGAGCGAATCTCGATTCATTCCGCGGAGCGAGCGCCATGCATGTGTCTGTGTTTCAAGCTTCATATAGTCTATAGCTTACGTGTGCACTGCTTGTTTCGTGTTGGACTTACATTGCTCGGTTGATGCATGGAACTGTGTGGAAAGCTGTGGTTTCAGCGGACCGGTGTCCTCAGAAAGCAGTTGCTATGGGTGTGCAGGACGCCAGGCCGCGCAGCATCGCTCCCACGGTGGTGCTCCCCAGCGACGCCTCCTCGTTCTCGAGCGCGTACGCCCCCAAGAGCCTGTACCTGCAGCAGCATCCCCGCAGCAGCTGCAGCGGCGCCGCCAGCCGCACCCGCAGCGGGGACGGCCTCTCCAGTGGCGCTGGCCCCAGCAAGGACAACTCGCCGCTGAAGCAGCCTCAAGACGACGCGACTTCAAACTCACATTCCGACCAGAAGGTTCCGTCAGAGGTCCGATGCATGGCCTGCGGCGCCATGGTGCCTGTGCACAGCCGCCCCTGCGACATCAAGCCTCCTGGAAGGAGTTCTGAAAACATGCGGAATGGTCTGGTGTCGTACCTTCCGGACGGGATTATGTCATCCATGACATGGTCATCGCTTGCGAACGAGTCCCGCCCAGTGTCAGCGCAGCTGTCGTATGCGATTGAGTCAGCGTTTGATATTGAGGACTCGATGCCGCAACTCAACCAGCCTGCTCCCCCTGCAGCATGTCCTTCCCCTGAGCTCCGGGGGGATGCGCAGCCCGCGCTTGCACAGCCCTCCGCCAGAAGCCAGCCAGGTTCTGGTGGCAATGGGGCAGGCGCAGGCACGCCGCAGCTGCAGATGCGGCAGGCCATGACTCACTACGGGGCTCCAGTGGCAGCATCAGAGCTCACCTGTCTGGATGTCGGGTCCGGGGACCCTTGCTCAGAGTACCCAGGCTCGCCGTGTGCGCCCTACCCGCTGGTTTCCACGCTGCAGCACCAACGCGCGATGAGCGAGCTTGCGCTAGCGTTCCATGAGCTCCGCGTGCGCGGCGCATGCGCGAGCAACAACAACTGTGTGGCTGGGGGGTCTGGGAGCGTGTTGGCGGAGCCTGCGTGCTCTGCTGCCCACTGCGGGCGCCTCAGCATACCGCACATGGCTCATCCACATGGACCGGAGACGCTTGTCGCCGAGGACCCATGCGTGCGCGCAGAGGAGCTCAGGCGCAAGCTTGAGGACAGCCAGGGGTTTCACTTCAGGGGGGATGCTTGCCGCCTGGTTGAGTCCAGCTTGCAGGACAGCGAGAGGCACCGAGATGAGTCAGCATACAACCCTCTCATGCACCAGTCGGCTGATTTTGCATGGTGACGCTGTTCGTGGTTGCTGGGAGTTTTGGGATCATTTGGGATTGTAGATTACTGATGTACATTTGCTTAGGAGTAGAGAACTGATAACACGAGGCGCCCTGCCCCGCACTTGTTTTATAGCCTTTTCCAGCACGGCAGTGGCATGCATGCTCATGCACTGGTGCTCTCCTAAGGCAAGGTGTTCGTGAGATGCATGCTGTGGTCAAAAAAGCTGCTGCCAACTGGCCGCTGTGCATGTGAGTGAGCACGCACACGTATGTGTGTGTTGTGGTTGTTTTGGCTGTGCGCTTGTTCTGTGGCTGTTCCCCTGATAAGCTACTGTGCATGCACGACATACATGCATTAACATTAGCATGGTCGACAGATCAGTCGCATTTCATGCAAGTGTATGTGGCGGAGCTCAGCGCGCATCCATACACATCATTGTTGCGGGGTGGCTAAGTTGTCGCTGTGCATGACGTACATACGTGGACTCTTCAGTTCCGTGCATCATTAATAACGGATGCCGCGCTGCAGATGTCAGTGGTGAGTGGGCTGCTGAGCTGTGTGAGGCGCCCCTGTGGGCGCAGGCAGGCACCAGGGGTGCTGGGGACGGAGGTGTCGCCTTGGTCGTCTTGTATATACATCCTGCAGGTGTTGCAGTGAACTGTGGACTACGGCAGACATCAATATTTGTAAGGATTCCATGTGTCCATGTGTAGCATCCTCGTCTTGCATGATCGTGGCTGCTGCTGCATCTATCAGCATGATGAGCCTGCATGCCTGCCAGCACCCGCACCTCACCGAGTTTTGCTGCCACAGGTACGGTGGGCAAGCGCACCTTTGTAGACAAAACCCTGCGCGAAGCTGGCTGTCTCAACCCTCGGTATGCATCATAACACAGTGAGTTTACGTCCACAGTGGCGCGGGTGGCAGGCAGAAAGAGTGCACTGGCTGCTATGAGCACCTGAAACGAAACGGCAACGCAGAGATCGAACCACACAACACCCACCACAAAGCATACCAAACCAGAACGAACCAAACAACGATTCACCAAACAACGATTCACCAAACAACTAACGCCACAGAGGCTGTGCCCTGCATACAATCTGTACAGGTGACAAGGTGTGGAGCCAGGAACCTGATGCACGCGAGAGACCTTCAGTCTTGTAGGTGCAACCCAAAACAGCTACCAGTCTACCAAATTACACATTCAATGGGTTGCACTCCATAGAGCTACTAAGCGATGAATTCGGAAGAGCTCAGGTTCATACCACAGAGTAGCCATATGCATGACACTTCCTACAAACAGAAACATTCCAGGCTAGACGAGGCTGAGCCTTTTAACACGTCAGCGCAACGAAGGGGAAAGGACAGCACAGGCTTCCAGACGCCGCGGGCCATCGTGTCGGTGAGGCGCCCTCCCCTAGTGGCCCCCTCCCGGCACATCCAGGGAGAGACCAAAGCAAGAGGAAACCCGAACGGCAGCAGGCTGGCGGCAGGGGGGGGGGGATCTGGTCCGCCTAGTTCCGACTGATGGCCCGCTCGGTAGACTCTTTTGACCCTGTCTCTGTCCGTGACGATTGTACTCTTTGGGTTCTTGGTCCGAACCTCTTAGTGTCTATGCTCATACCAACAGTGCCTGCTCCAGGAACGATGGCAGTATTCTACCGCTAGGAGCGATGATGTCACTGATATAGTAGATTCGCCCTTATGTGCGAGATTGTGCGTGTGTCCGTGCTGGGTTGTATTCCGTTATCGCTGCGTTATTATGCGGATTGGTGCTATTCTTGCTGATGGCACGGTCTCGTTTGCTGCTCCTCGGCTTGTCCGTCACATTGTTCATCCTTCCGTGCGGCCTTTGTCTTCGCCTCCCTGGTCCCGTGTGGCTCGTGCTTGTCTGTATTTGTCCCGCCCCTGGTTGGGGGGTGCTAAGGCAGAAGCCCGTATTGTGTGTGTTTTGTGCTAGTTGCTTTTAGCTATTTGGGTTCATGCCTATTCACTACCTTTCCCGTTTGCAAAGCGTATGGCGTGGCCCCCGATTGGTTTCGTTTGTGTCTATTTCAAACAGACAAGTAGGCAAATAGACTATTGAGGTTCATGCCTACGTAGTACCTTTCTGGTTTGTAAGCCAAGGTTCTGCGCCCTCCAACATCATTATGCTGCGATTGTCTCCTGGTATACTGTGTGGCACCCCTTGCCACTCGTTAAAGAAAAGCTAATGCATGGAACCTTTTTACCCCTGACCCCCGGGGGTCAGCCCCCCCCCCCCCGGGTGGCTACCGGTGTATTTTCCGATCTTCTAATGTGTTCTGGCGGCCTTATCACTGCAATGCGTAATTGTGATGAAACCAGGACTCTCAGTCACCTGGTGTACCAGAACGAAACTACTTTACAAGAACGATGTCATACGAACAATCATACAGCACACTGGATGCACACAACAACGCTTACGCTACAGTGGCACATCAGTGTGACTCAATAACCAATGTAGGATGAGGGCTCACCTGTGATGAAACCAGGACTCTCAGTCACCTGGTGTATCAGAACGAAACTACGTCTGATACCTTCATCACAGGACCTTTTATAGCCTCTATTCCTAGAACCTATTGTATCCTATGGATGCCTCTACAGCCGAGTTCGGCAGCGGGCAATTCAACTCATGAAACTAAGTCCTTCTATCTCAATGTGGTGCTAGCTCACCACTCACTAGAAATGATTACCTACAACTGGTGTGAATGCATTAAGCCAATCGCCTAATCGTTCACAGTAATGCAATGCGTAATATGAACCATTCAAAGTTGTAAGCGGCACTCACAGTGGAGAAAAATCGGGAGTATTCTTGAGAGCCTTTCGCCATTTCTTTCGTTCTGTCACGGCTGATCCATATATACACTATATATACCAAAAATGCTGTCTTCGGAAGTCTCTGTCAGCACAATGGCTCCTGCTAGCGTTAGCGTTAAGGTTGCTTGCCACCGGTACCCCGTGCCTGCTGGGTATGGCCGCCACGGAATGCATGTCTCTCGATACAAGCGCGCATGCTTCCAGGGCATCGCTTTGAATTGGTCAGCCGGGAAATTCAGCTTGAGAGGAGGCAAGGCTGGCGGATCAGTGTGCACCAGTTGTGGGCCCACGTGCTGCCGGGCGCACTTAACAGAGGTTCAGATCCTACTTCCTGTGGTATGTATAAAGTAGGCATTTCTGTACTGTGCTCCATTCTCTTGATTGCGCTGCCTCTTCGTTGGTACATTAATATGCCTTTCTTTGTGTGACCCGATGCCAGTTGGCATGCTAACCTGTTTGATCTAGGTCCAGGACAGTTTGCCGTCACCCCACCAAACGAGGTGAGACTTTCACGAGCATGATCTACACATTCATGAGATGATTGATGCGTTGCAGCATGGGGTCGTGCGTGTGCAAGGCTGTGATGCGCTAGTCTGCCGACTTTCGCATGCGAACCATGCATGTCCATACCCCCAGTTTGCAATACGTCGGTTCCGGAACGCCGGCTGAAAGCTTCAAACCAATCTATTGTACTCAGTACAAGGACGTACATGGGCGTTTCAAGGAATGCAAACAGAGCCCCGTTTTCATGTGCGCAAGGTTGGCAGCTGCAGCTGGCCATGGTCTTGTTGATAGGATATATATAGCCTGCTGATCAGGAGGGTAGACTTCATTCAAGCCGCCTTCCCTTGCCCAATATTATATTTGACTAAGTGGCTGCCTCGGTGGTGAACATGTGTTTTTGTCGCTCAGCTGACCTGCAGTTGGTGACCAGTCTAATCGTTTTGGTCGTGATAACATACAGAATACTGGGGTTTTCGGTTTCTGAGTTTTGTGCACGGTTCGAATTAATGTGGGAATTTTAGAGCACAGTCATGAAGTGTGTCCGACTCAACATCAAGTTTGCTGCCACATCGAACCCATTGCCCTGCCAGTGTTATATAAACAAATTAAACATGGTTTTGACACAGTGTCGCTTAGTGTGAATTTGACAGTGCTTCCACTGTGATGTATAGCCAGTTGTAAGCACAAAAATCATTCCGGGCGTGAGCGCTTTGTATCACTTGTACAGAATACAAGATGGCGTCTTTAGCGTCTCGCGTCGCGAGTTCTGTGAGGAATGCGGCCGCTGGAGGCCACTCAGCGGAGTGCCTGGCAGCAGCATTGTGGCCGGCTTTGGAGACATCGAGGCACCTACCTCGATTCCCATCTTATCGTAGGCACTTCAGAACAAGTTTTATAGATGATGAAAGCGATGTAGCCCCCAAGTTCCTCGTCACGGGAGCAACAGGGCAAATTGGCACGGAGCTTCTCCACCTGCTCAGGTGCGTGCGAGGGCCATGGCGTGCTTGAGCTATGAATGTGGCATATTTCAACGTTGCTTCCGGTTTGTCTACATGGAACTGGCTTGGGCGAGCGCAGTATGTTCGTCGATGAGGCAGACATGGCTTGCAGGCAAGAGCATGACAGATGCCATGCGATCACTCACTTGTGCGCTCCCAACCCCTGTCAGCTGCCAAATATACACAGCTTCGCCATGAATTGCCCTGTAGCAAGTGCTAGCAGGGCCACCTACCGCAATCGTCTGGTGGTCTGCCTTGCACTTTCCGACAAGCAGCCGTGTTGCCGCAATTTCCACAGAATATTCATACACGTGACCTATTGTGTCTTGAAGAGTGCATTTTCATGTGCGTAATCATCTGGATTCACGAGCTCGGCTGCCTGCCTTCATGATATGGAAATCTGCCATCGGCTTCCACAATCGAGCACACGTCGCGCTGCAGAAACATGCATGATGTATACAAGCATGCCTCCCTTCTTGTTTATTGTTTTGCTCCTCGTTCCCCGTCATATGAGTGGCGCTGCCGTTCACGCCGCTCAAGCCTTGTCCGCGGTGTACAGACAGCCTCAGTCTTTCCAGCAGTGTATCTGTCTTCGAAGTTGGTACTGCTGATGTGTTTGTTCATGCTCTTTTTATCTATTCATCGCTAGTCTAGAGGCGTTTGCGCGTCGCAGTACTCGCACAGTGTTAGCGAGTGAGCTGGAGCAATTTTGTGCACAACCAGTTTTGTACCAGAGCATTCTGAAGTGTAAAAACAACGATGCAAAACGCCGAAGAAACTCTAACCAGAGTTCATTGCTGTATGCTGGCGAACAACTCCTGTGTTCCTGAGGGAAATCTGAGTCTTACAAGTGCGAACAGTATCACAGTGATATATACGACAGGACACATTGCTGAGAGCGCAGAATCGGCTAATCTTCATGGTATGCAAGGAGATGAATCAGGTCATTTCACTGTACTGCAGGGACCGTATGATACCTGTGGATGTGGTGGCCACAGATGTCCGGCCCTCCTCCTCAGGCACCTTCAGCAAAGGTCCCTTTGCTTACTGTGACGTAACAGACAAGGAAACCTTAAAGCGACTGGTCGTGGAGAATCGCATAACTCACATCATTCATCTTGCCACACTGCTATCAGCTGTGGGCGAGAGAAATCCCCAACTTGCCCTGCGAGTCAACAACCTCGGTATCCAGAACGTTCTTGAAGTTGCCGCTGATCAGAGTGTCGCGGTGAGTCCCCAGCTGTACTTTCCAGTCTTCTGAGGCGCCATGAACTTTGCATGGATCTTTGCCACATGTGCCATCATCTGTTGCTTGCAATCGCGTCACTGTATGAGAGTGCGTCCAAGCGTGTGTATGGTTGTGTGCCTGTGTGTGGAATCAAAAGGCACCACCTGCTGCGGAACCAAGCACAGTTGTTGCATCCAAACAGAGGTTGTCACCATGCAGACTCTTTTGTCCAGTGTCCATAGGTCTCCATCTTAAGATGGGGTTTGTGAGCACTTGAATTGGCCGGCAGAGTGCAGCCGCATTCGATGCATTATACACCGCTGCCTACTGAGCAATCACAGGTGTAGCAGGGATGCCATGTACGCATGCATGATCACTGTAGTCCGAGCACTATATAAACTAGTATTGAGTGGAAGAGAGCACTCAACCATTCCATTCCAGTATTTGAGTGCAAGAGAGCAGGCTGGTGGTCGTGCAGGTGTTTGCTCCAAGCACAATAGCAGTGTTTGGAACCACCACCCCCAGAGTCAACACACCTGATGAAACAGTCTGTGAGCCCTCAACGATGTATGGCGTGACCAAAGTGCACACTGAGCTGCTGGGGCAATACTACGCTGACAAGTTTGGTGTGGATTTCAGATCCCTGAGGTACCCAGGCATAATCTCAAGCACTACAGCCCCAGGCGGCGGCACCACTGACTATTCTGTTGAGATGTACATCGTGCGCTGCTGCTGCTTTCTGCTCCTCGTAGAACCGCTGCCATCTGGATTGCATGCTCAGTATGTGAAGCAATCTGTGCGCGTGTGCATGCGTGGGTTGCCTTTGCATCTGCGCAACTGCATTGGGGACAGTACACTCTTTCTCTTCTTGTGGCAAATGATGCAGTAGATTAATGGCCTGCTAGTGGCCGTTCCCATCCTGTGTATTGTCAGTGGTGTACATGCATGCATCTTGCATGCGGCATCATGATGCATCTGACAGATGTGTCCAATGAGTGGTTATGATTTCGCAGCTTGTGCTGACCAGCAGTGTGTGTTGTGTAGGCAGCCGTGCTTGGGAAAGACTATGTCTGTCCAATCCACCCAGATACACCTTTGCCCATGATGTACATGCCAGACTGCCTGCGCGCTACATGGCAGCTGATCACTGCTCCCAGAGATGACCTTACCAGGAGCACTTACAACGTCACTGCCATGTCCTTCACTCCTGCGCAGCTTGAGGCCAGCATTCAGAAGCGATACCCAGGTTTCAAGGTGTGCTTTCTGTGCTTGCTCTGCCTGTTCATCCAGTGAAAGCGTACAATGATACTGGTGCAACCTGGATGCCCTAGTAAGTACAGTAGTGGACCCCTAGAAGGGTGTGTGTATTGCTTTGAATTGTGAGCCACGCAGGAGATGGATGTAGATCCCCATGCAGTGGTGTGTATTTGTTCCAGGGTTGCTGCGCTGTATAGTTGTATCAGACAAAACTGCGCCTGCGCTTGTTGCTGAGAGCTGGGCATATTCAGGTGGAGTACAAGCCAGACTTCAGGCAAGAAATTGCTGCGACATGGCCACAGAGTATTGATGACTCGAGGGCCAGGGCAGACTGGAACTGGAGGCATAGATTTGATCTTGATGCCATGACTGAGGATATGCTTGCAGCTGTGCTTTTGAAGTACAGGTCAGAAGGTCATGGTGGTTTTGTTGTGACAGAGGAGCCTGATGGTGCTTCCAACAAGGCACTGGCAGCATAAGAAGTGCTCGTCCAGTTGCATTGACATTGCTTGTAGGCTAATTTCCTCCATGGTAGGGGCGCGTCGGTTGACCAGCTGCCCATTAGAACGCAGAATCGATGAGAAATCAAAGAAAAAACCCAATGTATCTCTTCTTTTGAGATCAGCAGTGGTACTTCACAATAATCAGGTAGCACGATAGAGTTTTTCCTACTCCATCCATTAGCATGTTATAAAGGGACGCAGTGGTGAGAACACGGTGCAGAAATGGCTGTGCTCCAGAATTCCCTGTGCGTGCTGAATTGATTGCGGACATTTGCAGCAGGTGCAATAGTGATGTGGTTTCCGAGATTGTTTACTTTCTGAGATTTAACAAAGCATCACACATTGGCCACCTGTATACTTGCGTCTTATAAGGCACCTGTGAGCATGCTTTCATGCTCGCTTCAGCTTCCCTGGTTTGCTATTGACTTCATAGGTGTGTCGAGCTGAATTGTCTTGTAGTGGGTTCTAGGGTACAGCTGCTAACGACCCTCTTGCATCGAATGTTTCAGTCCAGGATTCTCTAGTCTGCAAGCTTTTGGAAGGCTAGCCCCAGAGAGTTCAGTTCTGCCTCGTGTTGTGCCCGCTCCAGCTTGAGTAGCTCCCTCAGCTGTGCCTTCCGCTGCAGCTTCAAGACATCATTAGCAGCACCGAGCTCTTGAATCATCTGATCCACACGGTTTATCTTGTATCGCTCAATCACGCACGTTTCCTTTGCCACCAGATCCTGAAGTGAGCCCTCATGTTACCGATCCAACATCATCAGGATGATTCATCATAGAGCCCCAGGCAGAGGAAACAATCCATACAGTTACAACAATCCATTTGAGTTTGGTGTAACCGAGAACCTTAGAGTTTGGGACAGATCCTATGCCAGGGGCTTTGCAAGCATCGTGATGGTGCCAAGTAGCTTCACAATGTGCCACTCGAAGATTTTTTGCATGACTGTCTGCCGCTGCAAACATGTCATTCTGGCGCTTCAGCTTCAGGATGTTCATTGGTTCCTTCCCCATGATGGCAAGTCCTGCCAATTGGCAACCACTGGAACTGCTTGACGATAGTGTCCACAGCACTGGTCTAGATGTTTTCGTACACAACGTATAGCTATTCTGTAGGACGAAGCTCACTGTGCAAACTCGTGCACATGTTATTCATGCAGGCCAAAGGACTGTGGCAGCTCAAAGTGAGCAACAACTACACCCGCATGGCGATACAGCTTGCATGCGTTCAAGCACAACATCAAGCACTCGCCCATACTATCACGTATTCGCCAATGGTGCTGAATTGTGTGCCGGCCGTTTTCCAATGGCTGAGATGCCGGAACATGCTGAATTGATCATGGCGATGGTGTCCATTTCTGGACGACGCAAAACCTAGCTGGCAGTATGCGACGTCTATCACTTCTTTGATAAAATGTCCGGTGCCTGTTACTGCTGCAGCCGCTATTACAGCCCCAATTCAGCTGTCGCCGTGACTGCGCTCAATCGATCACACTTCGTGTCGCCTTGCTTCAGCTAACTGCTGAAATGGGTGATGTTTACACCTCTCCTCATCCAGATGGGTACGCGGATCCAGACGCGTACGGGAAACGCGGTCGAGAGGACGATTTCCAGCCAAACAAGCGAGCAGCCTGCGGACCCGAGACCATCTTTCGGTTCCTGTGTGATGTTAAAATAGTAGGAGGCATGATTGGAAAAGGTGGCGGCAACATTAGAGAGGTTCAACAGAACACCGGTGCCTTCATTCAAGTCATCCATGAGTGCCCACCACATTGCACGGAGCGTGTGTTTGTGATAGGATCTCCCCGGGACATGATGAACGGAGAGTTTAACGCAGCACAGATTGCCCTTTTTAACCTCTTCGACAAGCAGCTTAACTTAGAACGCAATGGCTGCCCGCCTGGTGGGCCTTTCCTCAGGTCTGCACCAAATCTCTGCTTCGAAAAACTGCACAAAACCTTATTCTGATCATCTATGGTCACTCATTGTGGTACCTGACGTGTCTTGATAGACCATCCGAGGATTCGCTGCTCAGTGTGGTGCTTGTACTCAGAACCCCATTGCTTCAATTTCTTAGCAACGAGCAGAACATGATTTCAACTCTTCTTGCTATGCAGGATGCTCATCTGTGCAACTCAAGCTGGAAGTCTGATTGGAAAAGGAGGAGTGACCATCAAAGAGCTCAAGGAGCAGTCAGGCTGCTCGAACATCAAAGTGTTGCAGCCTGATGACCTGCCTCCTTGTGCTCTTGCGTCAGACAAGCTTCTACACATCACTGGGCCTCCAGAGTCCCTACGAAAGGTACTGCAGCTTGCGTCCTGCCGCCTACGTGACAGCCCGCCCAAGGAACTCCCATCGCACGAGCCCTGCAAGAATGCTTACCCTCCCAGTGGCCCCCCAGTTGGAGCTCCTGGCCCTGGTGGGCCACCTGGTGGTGCCCCAGCATATGGCGGTATGCCGCCCCCAGGTGCCCCCCAGTACTAAGCATGGCCTCTCGCATCCAGATGATACTCACGAAGAAACGCTGGGAATGTGCCAAAGCGCAAGGGTTCGTTTAAGAGAGAAAGGCGGAGGTTTGTGTAGATGCACGTGCTCTACAATTTCAGGGTGTTTTGTCGGTAGATCGAGAACATTCACCTTGAAAGCACTGTGCTTTGCTAGTCTTGACACAATTCACAGTCTCAGTTAGGCAGGCTGCACAACTGCGCAGTGGGGTGGCTGCCACCGCGACAGTCCCTCGCTGTGACCCAGTAGTTGTAGATGTAGTGGCATTCGTGGCTGAAATTCGCGTCTGGTCCACGCAGAGCAACTGGTGCATGGTGTGCTGTCGTATTCATTGTTTCTGTGCAGTGCTGTTGGATGTGATCGTCATGGTGAGTCGGATTTCTCTAGATTTATTACAGTGACCATTCGCTGCTATTTGTCAATTGTTATCTCGTGTTCTTGAGGCGTTTTACGTAAGTCAGATGTTGCTGCTCACCGCTGCACATGCAACCGATGTAAGTTCTGCACATGCTGCATGTCAAAGAGTGCACTGGTCTGAAAGGCACCAAAAATGCAGAGATTGCCACGACGAAGCACACCAAGCAAGAACGAACGACTCATTGGGCTGGGTCCTAGGGTATTGGGTGGCCTTGTCCCGTTTTGCTGCTCTTCTCGTGTGTGGTTCTAACCTGAGGCACGATGTGATCTCACATCCAACCCGCAACAGTATCGCGGCACAAATAGATCTAGGCAGAGCAACCAGAACAATATGACACACAGCACCAAACCCCTACGCACGACCGTTGTATGTGGCACCTGTACCTGCAAAGTCCACGCAGAGAACAGACAGGCAAGGCCCTCATGCCAGGCCTGCCTGTTCTCAGGCCTTGCACGAGGGTTTTGCCTGCCTGTCGGGTACGCAGCACAGATAGAACCATTGCTGTCTGCGTCGTTGGCTCGTCACGGATACTCCTAAGGAGATGCACTCTTGTGCTGTGTGACAGCCTGTGGCAGTATGCAATACACAGAATCATGCTGGCTGGGGCAGAAAGGTGGTGGCGAGCACACACAGGCCCTTGTCACATCAGTTTCGTAAGACTAGCACCAGAGTGTAGGCAGCGAGCTCATTTAACAATACGATGTGGGTATGGAGGGACGCATGCTCCCACAGGTATCAGGTCGAAAACTTCATGGGCGGGGGAGCACCTGCATGCAGGAGGAGGCGTTGAGAAAGAGGGTGGCTTGGTGGATGCACTGATGGATGCTACCACACATAGGCATTCTATTGTGATTGCATCCTGGGACGACTGCGTACAGTGTGTACTGGGAACACGTTTACAGGTCCCAAGATCAAAACTACCATGTTCGCCAACACCACAGCTAGACTCCCTTCTTGACGCAGGAGTCTTAGTTCTCAGCTGCTCAGAGCAGCACAGATACGCGCACTACACTCCCCTCCCTATGCGCCACGTGTACTTGTGAACCGTGCCCATCTCGATGTAACTTTCACTACCCTCCCCTCATGTTCTGCACCAGCATCAACGCAGTGTTCACAACACTACGTTCTCTGTTGCGTCCTACACGCTTATGCTACAGCCTCCCCTGTGCAGTTTACACGCAGCTCTCAACGCCGGCACCCTGACGCTCCGAGGATCCTAGCCGATGCCAGGAAACCACCGAAGTGCCCGTTATTGATCCACAACCAAAACAACCATCCCTGCTCCACCCCCAATCATCTTACACTACAAGCAAGCACAACACGACATCTCCCCGCAAGTGTCCGCATGCGCACGGACAGACAGCCAGCCCCCCTTGCAACACATGTATGTGCACCGACCACCACACGAAGCCACAGCTTCTTGCAACAAGACACAAGCACCATAAAAAACCTTCAGCAGCAACAAAAGGACCAAGCCCGCAATGCAGTTGCCCCATTCGGTGCCATGCAGCCCATGACACATCAGCCGATTGCACCAGTCGATGGCACAGCCACCAGCCGGCTAGTGGCCGATGGCACTGAGGGAATGCAGCACACCAGCAGCACACGCGTGTACCCTACACACACCCAGCCTTCACGAACCTATCCACTGTCACCCTACACAGAGGGCAGTCCACCGGCTTCACAGCCGCAGTGCACAGCCTCCTCGCACAATCCACACAAAAGCAGTGCGAGCATGCCTGCACGCTCACTGCTAGATCAGCGTCCATGCATATCGGGCACACAGCGACACTGTCGCCGCCATCCGACATCGCGGCCTCGTCTCCAGCTTCATCGCACATGCTAGTCATGCCGCAACTGAGGCCACCCATCGACTTGAGGCTGCGGCGCAGGTTGAAGTTCGCAAACCCGGATCTTTTCCTGAAGCTAGCGAAACTGGACCCTCGGCTGCGGCGGTGTGCGGGCAGAAACTCGCTACTGTAGCCTGCTGTGTTGGATGCATCGACCATGCCACCCAGAGTGACCGCATGTGGATCTATGCCATCATCCCAGACGTGTGTGGAACTGGATGGCACATCACCTGCGCCACCTGGGGCTGAGAAGAAACGACCACCGTGGGAGGGGCCAGCGGGCCTGCTGACACTCTCCGACAAACCTGCCAAAGCATCAGATCCCGGAAGGCTGCGGCGGCTGCGGTGCTGCATGCATCGCGGCTCCTGAGGCACAGGCCCGGCGCTGTGAGAGGCCTCAGCTGACATGCATGAACCGATGTCCACAGCAGCTAGAAGGCGGCCCAGCAACGAAACGTTTCCTTCTGCCTCATGCTCCTCTGTGCTCTCTGCCACAGGGTTACACTCTGGGAAGCTGAGATACAATCCAGAGGAGCCCGCGTGGTGCGAGTGGCGGCGCGGCATGCATGGGCGCTCCTCGCATACCCCCGATATGTCGGGGGTATGGGAGGTGCCGGCTGGCCTCATGGTGCCCATCATCGATGTCGCCGCAGCATCCAGCTTGGAACCTGCAGCTGCACGGCTCTCGTGCAACAACGCTGCATACGGTGATGGAGATGAACATGCAGGGCGCTCAGTGTGTTGTGACCACGGTGCGGAGGCCGGCGGCTGCAACCGGATGGAGTCAATGTGGGATGCTGTGGAGACGAGACCCAGTGGAGACAAGCTGCAGCCGCGCTGCCCATTTTCCTCGCCACGAGCACTGCTGCTGCATGCAGCTCCAGTGCTGGAATGCATCGAATGCGCTGCAGGTGGAGGAACCACCACGGGGGCTGGAACAGGCTGCAGAACGAAAGGGGAGCCGGCTATCTGCTGCGTGTGAGAGATGTTCTGTGACAGCGCATCATTCACAGAGGGGGCCTTCAGTCCAGGCTCAGCAGCGGGCAGTGCCCCCAAGCATGACGAAGGTTGGGGTGGCGTGTGCACTGGCTTGAGCGCGCTACAGGCTGCGTTAGCACCAAGACCATGGATCGCAGCCGGTGACCCTGCCGTCGCAACTACACAAGGTAGCTCGAAGCTCCGAGAGGGCGTGGACGTGCTGCAGGGTGCGTGAGGCCTCACAAGAGCTTCTCTCTGCAAAGCTTTCAGTGTATGCATGGCTGTGGTATGTGGCATGGCTTCTGGGCTGCTGTCGGGATCGAGACATGGGGTGGAGTAGAGCTGTGCGAAGCTGTCAGATTCACACTCGGACCCAGATTCAGATGCTTCTGAAAAAGCTAGAGAGTGATAGCTGGACAAGCAGCATGTTACTAGGCCGGGGGTGTAGCTGCAAGCAGCGTGCTGGTACTGAATCGTGTCAGGAGACAGACGCCAGAGATCCGGCTCGAACGTATGGTTGTATGTGACGGTGAACGAGTCTGGCTTCATGGAGAGAGCACCAGGGGGCACATCTTTGGACTGGACCTCAAAGGCTGCAATGTCTCTGGAAGCAGTGCGCATGTGCGGTTCTGATGGGATCATGGTGGTGCGGTCTGGCAAAGGTGAATTGGTGGTGGTGGTGGTGGTGGTGTTTGGTAGAGCGAGCACTGCGCTACCAGGAGCACTTACTGGTGGCGTAGTCGCGGCAGGGGAGATGGGGGTGTGCTGGGCATGCTGGGTATCCACAGTCTTGCTGTTGCCGTACTGGTGTGCACGCTGGGGGTCGACGGTCTTGCTGTTGCCATGCTCGATCGAGTCCAGCTGGGAGAGCAGGCTCTCACGCAGTGCAGAGAGTGCCAGGGCATACAATCGCGGAACACCTGCATCAGAAGGGCATGAATTCGTGTACGCCTTCAGTGTGGCAGTTGATCACAGAAGCGTGACTGGTGATGTGTGGTGCATGCTGCCTTGCTTTAACACAACTGGTACAGACAACTCGAACTGTTGTGGACATGCAGCCCAGGCTGTTTAAAGAAGACTGTTTTGTTTCTGGGCAATGGTTCAGACGATGATACACAGAAACACCGTGACACAATTGTATTGCTGCTCAGGGCAGAGTTTTGGGTGCCAGAGCGATAAAAGTAGCGACCGGCAAACCACGTGGGCGTTGTTCGGGTGTTGACAAAATACAGCGTGCATGCACGCCAACCAGAGGAACCATAAAAGGAGCCTTGGAAGAAAACATGCCCTGGGAGTTCCTACTTGGAAATCCTGGCGGTGCAAACAGCTACTAGTGATGTTCCAGGGGTGTCACAACGTGCACACAGGGGCCTGAGTTGCACAACTGCATTTTCTTGTGAATTGCAAGTGCAGCAGCACGCACCTCCCTCGTGTCCCCTCCATTCTGGGTCAGATTGACGAATTACTAGCGCCAAGGGCAGAGCTGGGTGCAGCATACGCTCGAGGTTTGTTGTTACCCCGTCCATGAGTGATGCGTACTTGAAAGGCATCAGACCAATGTTGTTGGCTCTGACTCGCATGTCATACTGCTCATTGCCCTCCCATGGAGCCCTCATGTCGTTGCTGCCTGCGTCACCTGGTAGGATGCCTCCAGCACTGGTGTACTGCACAACACAGCTGCTCTTGTGAAAGATAGAAATGGTGCATGATTCAAAATGCATCATTTGAATTCGTAAACTGGGCAGGTGCTTAAACTACGTGTTCATGTAACAAGACCTTCCAGTGCTTGCAAGAAAATCAACCAACACCAAAATGTAGGAACATGACGAATGGCACTGGTGGGTGCTTGGATGTGAGGCGTACCAGGCCTTTCAGGACGGACAGTGCCACTGCACTTGAGCCGCCGCGTGCTGCACAATGCAGAGCAGATGAGCCTGATGGAAGAGGAATTGCTGCACCTCCTTGCAGGAGATGTCGGAGAGAGGCACCGCGCTGCAGAAGCAGCTGCACACAGTTGGCACGGCCAAAGAAAGCTGCAACCATGAGGGGTGTCACGCCACCCTTGGCCAGCATATCGACCCACCTGCGACACGTTTGCGTAGTTTAACCAGCCATATATCTTACCAGGTTGTGCTGGAATGGATATTCTCACGGTTAGTTGTGTGTGCCTCAGGATATCAGAAAATTTTGGATCATGACACATGTGCTGTCAGCCAGGCAGGCCATTACAACCACAACTTGGCAACAGCTTGAAATGAGTTCTGGTACACCTGTGGATCTGTGATGAGGGTTCCCTTCAGCAACAAGGCGAACAAACAAGTATGCCGGTCAGTGACTCACGGGACAAACGAGCCATCATCTGGCGAGCGGTGCCAAGACGAGTGCAGAGGAGAATATCCCCTGTCCGTAGGTACTTGGAGATCCCAAGATAGTAACTGATGCAGAAGCTCGGCCTGTCCGCCTTTGCAACACGCGTGCAGCAAGCCGAATCCCGTCCTGGGATCTTGGGCAAGCACACTCACTCCTGCTTCTGTGCACATCCACTTGACGACTTCCCAGTGTCTGCAGATGAAAAGCTTGAGTTTAGCAAGCTGTAGCGGGAGGTCAAATAGTGATTCAAGGAGATGCGAGACGAGATGCGAGACGATATGTAGTGGAGTACTCACCCACGTTCAGCCGCGACTAGAAACGGCATGGCATGGTCCACACGTGGGACGATTGTTGATCCAAATATACGATTCATGCGGGGCACAGCCACGAATGTAAGTAGATGGCATGCAACCGTCTCCGGGGAGACTGGTCCGAACGCCTTCTTCAGCCTCATTCGCATGTCGCGCAGTGCTGTAGTGTTTGGATGGGACAATGCTTTCCTGCACATTCCCATTCAAGTTATCGATGGCAACGAAGGGAGCGATAGTGGGTAATCTGTACGATGAGTGTTTTGGACTGCAGACTCTACTCGGAGCGAGAGGTCACAAACACTATTCGACGACGAAAAGGTGCGAAAAAGGCACAGGGAAGAAGAACACTCACTTCCTCGGCGGTGTGCTGAGTTCGTCCAAGCATTCCCTGACTGTGTTATGTTATGTCACACCAGTGTTGCATCTGTATAGTGTTAGTGGATTACTGCAGTATACTGTCGACATCCGCAGACAACACGTCTTCGCACGCAGTGGTGCAGATATACGAGGAACCAAGCCAAAGTTGGCGAGCTACATGGGGCATTGAGCAACCCGCAACGCAGAACAATTCGACTGGAGCGCTGACGCACACCTGCTGAGCTCTATGGCACATACTAGGGCGTCAAAGTGACCTTCCTCGCAAAGGCGAACAAGTATATTGTAATTGTTCTTGACGTCCAGAATCCTTTTAGCGTGCTTCGCCATCAGATGCTCCAAACGGTTCAGGTTTGTCTGGCGAAGCAGGAACTCTGCGTCCTGACGAAACCTGCTGCTCGAAGTGACGCCCATTTCAAACAAATTTGTACTCGTCACTGGTATAGTCAATTAGTTACCGTGCGCCACAATCGAGGCATCGGCCGTACGTGTTCGCAACACTGAGCATACTGAATTCAACCGGGCAGAAGCAACCTCTACATATCCCCTGCAGCAAATGTGTGCTCTGTTGAACTTTAACGGCAGATGTGAGCAGATAAACCTCAGATAGCGGTGCATCAAAGGTGATTCCATGTGCAGCCGTAACATGTTACATATCATATGATATCATACGCGGCGTGGCCAAGGTGTCTGCAATCACGTGACTGAAACAACACAAACCACCAACCTGACCACCAATAGCAGTAATCAACTGCAAATACAGATTCCATAAAACCTGATCGAGTGCCCAAGGCCTGCTGTGGAGGTGTGCACAGCAGCATGGCACCTCTCCATGGCTGGCGCACATTCAAGAGACACCAGATTGGTGTTCCAACAGAGTGTTACAGGGAATATTCAACAAGGAGGGCAGAGGAAGAAATTGCCTGGTGCGGAATTACCTGGTGCGTCTGCTGCCCATTTTTGTCGTCAGGTTTTGCATCTGATGTGTTCAACCGCCGTGCGGTTGCTCCCACAGGTGCAGTGGCACCCTTGCTTCGCGACTTCATCCCTGCAGCTTTCTTTGGGACGCACCTCCATAGTTACTGCGACACTGACCCTGTTTCCTGCGAGCTCTGGCTACAGATAGATGCGCGGCGCACCCATACCCTGTCCTGTGTGGCGTCTGCTCGTGGCTTGTTCATGGCAACAATGCCCGCACTTGCGCTAGCAGGGCTAAGAGCAAAAGCAACTGCAACCCAAACATTGTGAAGAAGCTCGTAGCCTCAATGCTGCTCACAAATCCCATCACCCTCCTCAACAATAGCTGTCTGGATATCTGGGGCTTTAGACTGCATTAGACTGCGGCAGCAGTTACAGGACGCGATAACAGAGGTAATGTGAACTGGGGAAACGATGCACTTTCAAAACAACCTGGGAAAGGATCACAACTAATCAGGGGTTACCTCCTTTGGTTCAATTTGCTAGCTTCAGTTCCGGCGCCCTTGTCGATGTAATCACTAATCAGGGGTTCAAAGGGCACAACCGCACAGAAACATCACTCCACAGAAACCATCGGAGCCAGCAGGTGAGGCAGAAGTGCATGGCCGCTAGCACGGGAATATAACGGAGCCCTCGACCAAAGAGAGCGTGGTTGCCTTTGCATAAAGCAATACTGAGTTCCTGATGAGCACTTGCAAGGGGGGGTCCAAAGGAAAACACGACCAATGGCAAGGAGCCGGAGATACATCACGCCTTGCGAGTCCAGGTAATCATACGAGTCAATAGCAAAGGCACGAAATGTGAGGCCGGGAACCCGACGCACGTTGAATTGGGAACATTTACATGTACAGGCGGCCGCGTCGGCGGCGGAGACGGTGGTGGTGGAAGCAGTGCCGGCGCCACGGGGGAGGTTATAATCAGTGGTGCCCACCAGTTCGAGGACCGGGGCCAGTGGTACGCCCGGGTACAGGGTCGAGGTCACTCAACAAGCGGGTGCTGGAAATGCCAGCCAAGCTGGTGTCGTTGCGGAGAGATTCCGTCGTGAACCAGGTTTTGGCGGTAGTACTAGTTCTACACTGGCGGCGCCTTCGTACTTTTGCTGGTCCCCCTGGATGTATGCAATTACACGTTTTCTGAACAGAGATTACATCGACAGGACTGTAGAACTAGAGTTTTCTGAATAGTGAGTCCGACTGGCTGTGCCACGTGGATAAGCTGAAGCAAAATGCTCCTCACAGCGACCCACCACAGTCCAGACAATCAATCTCTGTTAAAGTCCGCTGCAATCTTTCCTTCACAGCCTTGAAATGAATTCCGGGTTTCTGCGACCGGCAGCTGCTCGTTGTAACCCGGATCCCGAAACTTGGATCACATGTGTACACATATGGTGTGGGGCTATCTTACTGTTTGTCCCCACTTTCGACTTAACATGAATTGTTAGCTGATGTGCTGCTGCAGTTTGAACATTACGAGGCATGCCACGCTGACCTGACCAGGCCTGGTGAATGTATCGCCATGGACAGCAGTCCAATCATTGCTACACACACAGACCGATATCCGTGCAGCAGATCGTTCGGATGGATCCAGCATGGGGCAAGAGATGTTCCGGCATCAGTATTCCTGGTAGCTAGGACAGATATCTAACTGGTTCATGAATCGTTGCGGGGCTCCGATGACCATGCACCGCCGCGATGATGATCGTGACCATGCACGGCAATCCGACCTTGACCGCATCTTTTGAAACATTAACACCAGCGGAGTTGTGGCTAGAGCAACGTACTTCTTGTTTTCATCTGGCAGCACAGATTCGCTCGTATCGATCAACAATCAGCAAGATTCAGCGCGAAAATCGATTCAAATTTGATCAAAACATTCAAGCTAATGCATGCCTTGTGGGACCACATGTGCACGCAGGGAAGGCCCTACTGCGCACTGCCTCTATTGAGCATTTGCTACTGCCTGGTGTGCTAAAAGTCCCTCTTTGCACCGCCCCGTACCAGAAACGGGCAGACAAGCTCAGTACACTTGACCTGCGTGCACAACCAATACACATTGAACAGTCGTTCGCTCCCTATCCCACCATTTCTGATGCAATTTATCAAGAATGTCAGCCGCAAGGGGGTAAAGGTGAGCTCTTGAGAAGAATGTTTGTCCTGCTGTGTTGTCTGTGACTGGGGGTGAGGCCGATGTGTATGTGTCGTCAGCACTTCGTGTTTCCGTGACATCGGTCTTATGCTCATTCGTCGGCGGTAAACTAAATAACGTGCATTTTAACGTTGTCTCCGGGATTTACTTGTTGGCGATGTTGAGCAGCGCAATTTGTCCAACGTTGGGGGGGCACAAGTGGTACCTGGCTTCAACTTTTGTGTTTTGCATAATACTGCCCGCGCACGTGTATAGTCGCTGCTATTGACCACACCTGTCTTTTGTGACTTGATAGCAAGTGTTTCCAAGACTAGCGCAGTGCCAGCCTGTGTTGTCGGCATTCCACAACATGCAGGCACTTCGCTCGTACACGCATACATGGCCTCGCTACAACTTCACGTCTTTGTAATTAGCTTTCAACCTGTTATCCTTGCTTCCAGGCGTTGTTTTTTTGTTCCTGTGCGTAGCGGCTGACTCTGCAGCCAATGACTGGGCCATCTTCATGTGTACTGTGATGCTTACTCGCACTAGTAACAACATGCAGACTCTACCAACGACGACCAGCAAACAGCAAGGGCCTATTTTTCGCTGTCATGTCGCTACAAATGCTCAAGCATCAGACGAGAGTATCGTCAGGAGAGAAGGTGAGGGTCAGACAAGTGCGCTGTCAGCTGTCATCGGCGGGGCTGGACTCGTAACAGGGTCAACAGGTACTCTTCTATCAAGTACATTAGCCTGGTGTTGCTATGTATGTGGCTGCCGAGCTGTTTCATGCGCTGAGTGAGTGGCGCGTTGTTCACATCTGAACGCTGGTGTTTGCAATTCAAAAAGACCAGAAGCTCACCGTTATTGTCGCTTTGCAGTCGGAGCAGGGATCTTAGCACTACCAGCTGTAACCCATTCCACAGGGTTTGGGCCAACCTCGGGCCTGTTGATCGCTTGCTGGGTTGTTCTACAACTGGAGGCGTTGCTGCTTGTGGTACGAGGCCCTCTCTTTGAACGCAGTGATGTATGTATGTATGTATGATTTGCCTTACTCTTTTGCATCGCCTGTGTGGCGCTCAGCATGCCGCCAGCATACACATTGTTCCTCACAACAGCTGAATTTGCAGGAAGTTAACCTTCGGTGCCATGACACTGTCAAGAAGCAGCAGCCACAAGGGACTCCCATACCCCCTCTTCTACTTGCAGACATGGCTCGAATCATTCTGGGACGGGGCCCTGAAGCGCTCACGTCATCCGTGTATCTCACCATGAGCTTCACTCTCCTGCTCGCGTACACCGCCAAAGCCGGTGACATTTTCGACTCTGCGCTTATCCAGATGACCCCCATGAACGCCTGCATCTTCGGTCCATTGCTCTTCACAGTCCCACTGGCCACCACCTTCATCAGAGGCGGAACAGAGGCTCTGGAGAAGACCAACCGACACCTCACTGGCGCTATGTTGGTGCTGTTTGCAGCTGTGGTCGGCTGGGGCTTCACAAATGTCCCGTGGGAGATGTCCCCTCTGTCACATGCAGATGCCTCTGATGTCACTGCCACACTTCCAATCATGTTTCTCTCTCTCGTGTATCACGACCTCATTCCAGTGGTTTGCCACTATCTCGGATTCAACAGGAGCCGAATCCTCTTGGCTGTGATACTAGGTTCTGCTGTGCCTCTGTGCATGTTCCTGGCCTTCGAAGCAGTTTGCCTGGGGCTTGTTCCATTCACCGAGGGCGTTTCAGTGGATCCGTTAGAAGTCCTGATATCCTCCCAAGGCCCGATCGCAGGCACCGCAGTTGCTGTGTTCTCCCTTGCTGCCTTGGCCACCTCTGCCATCGGCACAACGCTGTCTCTCACATCTTTCATCACCACCAAGCTGGAGTCGCTGACCTCCATCAACCAGCTTCCCTTCCGACCACTTCAGCTTCCGGAAGGTTCTCCGCTCGCTTTGCTCCGCAAGAGCAACAAGAAGACTCTCGTAGTACCAGCTGGTGCTGACAATCGCGACCTGGATCAGTCGCCTACAACAGCACCTGCATCGGCGCCAGCGCCTACCCATGCACACGTCTGCGCAGTGATGCTGACACTCACACCTCCTACGATTGCCAGCATGTCAGGAACGGATATCTTCATGACCGCAACACACCTTGCAGGAGCCTATGGTATGACGGCTCTGTACGGTCTGCTGCCACCCATGCTAGCTTGGTCCGTACGCCGTGCGGGTGAGGATGGGCGAACAGATGGAATCCAGCTGCTGCCTGGCGGTGAGCCTATTCTTGCGGGGCTGTTTGCTGCAGGTGTTGTGGTCCTGTCGCTGCAGTTGCAGGCAGATGTGAACTTGGGGGGGCCTGGGGCTGAGCTGTCAGCCCCAGGAGGGGACCTAGGTCAGCTGTCCATGGGCATGGCAAGCAATTTGCTGACAACTGTATCAAACGTATCGGATGGTTTGATGCATGGGGTAGAACATGTGTTGTGACCGTGCGTGCGCTCTGTTCAGTGCGAAACCGCTCCGTTGCGTACACTAGTTTCCCAGCAGGGAACAGGCATGGCTGCTGTGCATCATGATGCATTACGAAGCAGGTGCTGTTTGCACCATAGCATGCCATCTTGCAGCGCACTTCGGCTCTATTGGGTTGACACTAACAGCGGTGGTTCCTGCAGTCGGAAGGGAGGCTTCGTGGTGCCGGCACGGGTGTTCTGTTCAGTTGCACTGCATGTTTTTTCTCTTCATGCCAAGACAGCCTGTCAGTGCCGGACTCAATCAGGGTGTGTCGTCCAGCTAGTGTCTCAGGAGCATACAAATGAGTAGCTCTGGCGTCGTAGACTATTTTTCATGTATAATAGTTGACAAGTCGTATGTGAGGGATGGATGGGTGTTGTGGTGCGAAGGCTGTGTGGCAGTGAACTGTGGGGTACCGTTAGGCTGTGTGGCAGTGAACTGTGGGGTACCGTTAGGCTGTGTGGCAGTGAACTGTGGGGTACCGTTAAGACACAGTTTTCTTATTTGTGTCCACACATTCGATGTATTCCCATCCGTGGAATAGAAATGACGTTGTGCAGCAGCACATTGGGACACATAAGAAAAACAGCTGTTGCTGTTGGTCCCAAAGTCAGGGTGGGTGTGATGTGGGAACACCGGCTGCAAGCCTGGAGGTGCTGAAAGCTCCTAGTAGGCTCTTTGTGTAACAGCATGGTCATCTCATCAAACAGCGGGGCCTTGCGGCTTTGAAGTTGACATGCAGGTGTAGTTGGACATGATCTGTGGTTGCAGTTTATTAGGACTGGGCAGCAGCAACCTCTTGTGTATGTTCTTATTCAATCGCTGCATGTTTGCATCCTTATTCCGTGCTGATCCTAGATTCATCCATCTTCAATGTTCATTGAAAAGTGCTTGGTTCTCAACTGAACCAAGAGCCGGAGTATGGCTCATACACTCTTTTTCCAGCAGGGAATTCGAATGTGCTTCATGTCTCACCTGCTGTGAGAACTTGGCGGAAATTGTCGCAGGTGTTTGTGGTGAGCCCTAGCTGATGCACCATGTCTCTCGTCTGTTGATGTCCCACCGTTGTCAACTTGTGCCATCTCATCTCTTTGTGACTGCATCTTGCGCCCATTGCGGTGAAGCAGGCACACCTGGATGTTGTGCTTCTGAAGGTCCTGGTTTGTGGCTCCTCCACTCCCGTTTCTCAAGTTTTCGTCCGTAGCACTCCTCCTTGCGAAAAAGGTATCCCAAGATCGTGCCCACGAAACTGGTAGTTGTTTCTTCACGATTCGGGTCATGCACTTGTCTCGTGGTGTTCCAGATGTTCTAAAGCATCAGTTCTAAAGCAGGTTCTAACGACCGTGGACATAAGGTAATTCTGCACAGATCGCGAAGTGTGAATCTCATGTTCTCTCATGACAGATGTACTGAACCATTGCTTGCCTGTCCTTTACTCATGCGGCTGGTAAGTCCCGGCAAACGATGATCTGTGTATGGGCAGCAGCTGCCTGTAGCAGCTAAATCTCCAACAACATGTATAAAATGCTAGGATTATCTAAGCTGGTTGAGTCGGGCTGGTCACATATCTGTCCTCGCATCCAGCTTCAGTTGGAACTCGGTGGGAATATCCCGCATGCCAGTGCAACGTCGTTGTTTACGGAAATAATTTGCTAACATGTCCTCTAGGATCGGGCCATTTCAGGCTTGAACGCTCCACATACGGGTCACGGCGTTGTATCACGCTGATGTGCTAACGTCCTGCCTGTCCAGGGACAGTGAAGCACTGATTGAAACACCCTTCACAGAGGTACTGCAGGAGTGATTTTCTAGCTTCTTCGTGTTTCACCATGCTTCTCGTTTTGATGGTGGATTCTTGCTTCTGTCGGAATTCGTCTCGTTTAAAATACTGCATCGCCAGGTGGGCCATAAAACGAAACAGTGATACGCTGAATCGTGACACAACATTCCTTATGTTTGCTTCTGACACCTGAAAGAAGGCAGCTCTGTGCAGTTTGTCTAGTCACGCGATAGAGATTGAGGATAGGCCCTTCTGGCACGAAGAACAAGAAGCATAGCTGATATGGATGACGAAATAGAACACTTCCTCGCAGAGGAAGAAGCGGACTTAAATGAAGACATTATGTGTTCTTATCTCGATCCTGAGAAGGAGAATTTCGAATCTGGGGACTCGGACTGCACGAGAAACCAGGCTTCCTGGGCCAGACCCCTTGTCAGCAATCCCATCACGGGTGCACAGGACTTGGGTGCGATGTTTCTGCAAATAGATGGAGATTTTGTCCAGTTTGGGTGTTTGGAGCCCAGGGAGCGCGCCGGGCATAACTATGTCACAGAAACCTGCGCAATTTGACACCGTGTGCTCATCTGGCGCAAGGCTGATCACAGGACACAAATTATTGGAACTGCAATGATTACTGCTGAACTGAAGTTCAGCTCTGCCTGCAGATTTTCAACAGCTAGAGGTGGACTACTGTGCGGGAAAACCAGACCAAGAGTACTGTGATCCACAGCAGCGGAAGCTCCAAACGGTGCCGATTGTGCGCATATATGGAGTTACAGACGCAGGTATCGCCTTCTGTGAAGGTTCCTTACCACATATGTGCCCAAGCAGCAGATTGTCACATCAGTAAATGTGCATTGCAGGCTTGGGTTCTTAGCATCCGTTTCATGCACTAGTTGACGACAAGTATATTCCCCATGCAAGCATGAACTTCTCCTGTCTGCGGGCTGTGGGTCACGCACAACATATGCAGGCAACTCGGTGTGTGCTTTTGTACATGGCTTTGAGCCATACTTCTACGCTAAGTGCGTCAGTTCGAGGCACAGTACATCACCAGATGATCTCCCGGGTATCACTGAGGCTCTCAATGTGCGCATCGCTTTGCTTGGGAGTGTTCAAACACACATGGATGCTGGATGCGCACATCAGTTGCTGCCGCCATCTTCCATCCAAGCTGGGAAACCTTCGGATTTTCATGGAGGGGATTAAGTGATTGAATTTGACTGCTACGGGGTTCGATGTTTTGTCTATAACACCACATTCAATGCAGAATTCTGTACAGCAGTTTCTGAATAATGAGTCAACCCTGTACAAGCTGAACTTACAGTGAACAGGCAAGAAACCCAAAAAGTAGGCATCGAGAAGACACACCTTACATTTGACTGCAGGCCCAAGTAATGTCCCGTGCACCAAAATCAGGGCCCGCACAGCGTGCTGTTGTACGAGTGGAGCTGGTGCAAGCGAAGAGCATCTGGAATTACCAACCGGGTCCGCAAGACACTTTTTTCAAGGTCACTGTGTCCATGCCAAACCTTGTCGCTACAGCACGTGGTGCGTCTGCTTCTGTGCCCTGCTGTGTGCCCATTTTTAGTGCTACAGTACTTGGCATGATGTGGATCTTTAGTGTGAGCAAACAGGAATCCAAGGTTGGGGGCCAGTATGTCCATGTAAGATTGTAGGGGTTCGTTTCTCGGTATGAATACATGATCACAAGTGAAACGCCGAGAATGAATCCGAGAATAAGAGCTCGAATATGCAGATGGATCATCCGAAAATAGAACTCAACGTCATCGGATGGCACTTCAGCAACATCTTGAACCTCCAAAACCGCACGTTTCTGTAAAGCACGGCGGTATTCATGGAAAACATTGACATGCCCATAGACACCAGCACAACACATGATACTGAGCATGTCTTCATTTCTATTGCGGCCCTTGTAAGCCCAAGCAGAACCTACAGGCACTGAGTGACTTACATGTGTGCTCCCTGTCCCTGATGCAGGCATCATGGAAGATGGAGTGGACGTAGAACATTTTGGTAAGCTAGCATTCTCCACCTTTGAGAGTAACGTGCTCTTCGTTCTACGCTTCATGATAGATACAGGAGTGGTTGGGGGCTGCTGGCTGACAGCATCTGCCGGAAAGTATTCTGTGGGTGGCGGCAACAACAGGAGGTCCAAGTTGTCGACATGCCAGATAGACATCCACCTAAGCTTCAGGTAATGTTCCCGCATCTGTGTTTTGCACAAGTTGACAGCAGGGTGTCACTAGACCGACGTTTAGCGTCTTTGCTTATGTCATGCACATATGCTGACACAGTTATATGCACTGTGTGCTGCGCATGTGAGATTGCTGCTCCGTTATGGTTTGTGTGTAGATCAGTTGGTATCAGCACACACATGTTGCATGTTCCTGGTAGTCATGCTGTGCGTGGCAGTAACTTGGAGGTTGTGCAATTCTCACACCCAAGACCAATGATTCGTGGAAGAAGCATCACAACAGGATACCTGTGACTCCAGCAGCACCAGCTGAACACCGTGACTCCAGCAGTACCAGCTGAACACCGTAATTTCACGGCTGGTTCAGACAAACTACACCTGCAACACATGAAGTCAACAACTTGCTTCACGGTGCAGTGCAACCTATGCAGGCAGCTTCAGGAACATGAGGCAGCAGGGGAGTGGTCTCGAATGGCCCCATTTCGGATCATGAGCATTGATATTGAGTGCCTGGGCCGCAAAGGATGCTTTCCAGAGGCTGACAAAGACCCAGTTATACAAATTGCCAGTGTCGTTTCCACCCCAGCAGCCAAGAAGCCATTACTCCATCACATTGTGACCCTCGACACTTGCTCCGGAATCCCTGGCTCACAAGTGGAGGCGTTTGACAACGAATCTGATCTGCTACTTCGGTGTGCTTCAATGCTAAAGAATCCAATTTAATAGTCACACTATTGCCATGGGTGGTTGAGGAAGGCGGGCTGCAGTGCCATGACCAGCGACTCCATGGAAGCCTTACTGGTCAGCAGAAGCAGGCAGCAGAAGTACGTTCTGTAGCCGAAAGCACAGTCAGTGATACTTCTTCAAGGCACACTTATACAGAATAGTGTTTGCAAGGCTGAAGTAGTCATGAACGTGTAGGTGGCAGAAGCTCGTGGCGGCAGTAGACCCTGACATCATGATAGGCTACAACATTCTCAACTTCGATTTCCCGTACCTCGTCAACCGCGCACAAGCTTTGAAGCTCCCTGCTTTCCTGCATTGGGGGCGCATTCGTGGCAGTGCGCTGCGCATGCGGGACGCACAGTTCAGCAGCAAAGCGTATGGCACACATGCATACAAGGACATCACCATCGAGGGCCGCGTGCAGTTTGACCTACTCACTGCCATCCAGCGTGACCACAAGCTCAGCTCATACTCCCTCAATGCTGTCTCAGCCCACTTTCTTGGTGTGTCGCGTTTCACCTGTTTGCTTAAACGATTGTCAGCTGGGTGTACCATGCTTGTTTTACGTGTGGCCTCATGTGCTGTCCGACAGCTTTACGCAACAGCCTGGTTTGTTAAATTGAGGCCACGCATGTATGCAACAACATGCATGTCATGTGTGGGTCATTCCCACTGTTGGCTGGATTAGTGGTTCTTTCTCCCGTCTAACTGCATATGAATCCATGAACCTTACCTGCGCGGCGTTTCCATCGCAGTGCCATCGTTTTTAACCTTGAACTGATCAGTGTCCTGTCCCAAAACATATACCACAAGTCCTGCCTTGCTGCGGGCAGGTTATGCTACGCGTTGTCTGCTAGGAAGAGAACAAGGGTGCCATGCACCAGCAGACTGTCCCTTCGTGGCGCTAGGCGCTCTATCAACCTGGTAGCGACTTTCGCGACTAATATATCTCCAAGGTCCAGATTCTGCAGTTGCGGGCATCTTCTTCAGGCAAGGAACACTTAATGGAGACAGAGTTCACAGCCAGGTCACTTGTGCAGGCCAACAGAAGGAGGATGTGCATCATTCCTGCATCGCAGACTTGCAGCGAGGAACAAGCGACACTCGGAGGAGGCTAGCAATCTACTGCCTCAAGGATGCACTGCTGCCTCTGCGACTTTTCGATAAGCTGAAGTATATGTACAACCAGGTGGAGATGGCTCGAGTGACTGGAGTGCCGATGTCCTTCCTGCTCACTCGTGGCCAATCTGTCAAAGTGTGTTCCTAGTGCAAGGTTGCCAGTGGTTGTTGCAAGGCCAAACGTGTGCCCCCCTGAGGGGCCAATGGCGTGACCGAGTTTGTCCCAGACTGTTTCCAATGGCTCTGTGCACTTTCATTCGAGTGCAGTACAAAATGGAACTCTGCTGCAGGTGTTCTCTCAAATCCTGCGGCATGCCCGGAAAGCTGGGTTCCTGTGCCCGTTTTTGAAAGGGGGGTACCAGGGTGATGGTGTTGCATATGAGGGTGCCACGGTGCTGCACGCCAACACTGGTTACTACACGGAGCCCATTGCAACACTAGACTTTGCGTCTCTGTACCCATCAATCATGATGGCTCACAACCTTTGCTACACCACGCTAGTGCCTTCTTCAGATGTTGGTTCGGTAGTTCCTGAAGAGCATGTTGAGCGTACCCCTGGAGGTGTGTGTTTCCATATACATGCTGTGCCTGTCGGTTCTGTGCGAAAAGTGCCCGACTGTTGAGCTTATGCGACTGCTAGATCAGCACAGGTCGACTTGTTGCACCCTCTAATGTTGTCATCACGTTCAACACGTTCCAAGAACAACTGTTCTTTGGCTGCATAGCATATGTTTGCCGTGTACGAAAAGCAAATCTTTGTCGTATATGCATATTGTGTTAGTCCGGTGATGGTCCTTTTGTGGCATTGGAGTGATGCGGTGGTTTTCTTTGATGCAAGTTGCGTTCTGGTATCGGCCCTTGCCCATTGCATACCTTATGGCTTGCAAAAACAGATACCAAAGACTGATCATTACATTCTGCTACTTCTTACCTACGTGGTCTTCAGCGATGTGCTGAATTCTTCGACATGACCCTGATGTTTCAGCTTGCAGATGTTGCAAGCCAGATGTGCATGCTGTCCAAGCTCAGTGCTTGTGGAGGTGCCGCTGGGTGCTGCAGGGTCCCGTTTAGCTACAGTTGTCTGCACAGTTTCACAGACAGCTGTGATCAGATGGTGTTCACATGAATCGTGCCCCTACAGGTGACTACTTCGTCAAGGGCTCGGTGTGCAAAGGTCTGCTGCCACAAATTCTTGAAAACCTTCTTGCGGCTCGAAAGCGTGCCAAAAAAGACCTGAAGGCTGCCACAGATCCCTTTGAGAAAGCTGTGCTGGACGGTCGCCAGCTTGCCCTCAAGGTGCGATCTCATACACGATCCCGTCATCAACACGCCAGTTTCAATTAAAACTCAAGTCAATCTGGAAGATGACATGTCAGCCACGCCACTGGCTACCAGTACGCTTGCACAGTGCCAACACTCGGTGCTGCGATGGCAGTTGGAAGAGTGAGCGCATCGGATGTGTGACAGTCTGCGTTTCTGAGGCTGCCACAGGGGCACTAATCCTCATATTACTAAGCACTTCTTGTCGTTGAGCTGCCCAGCTGTTCTTCATGCTCACCCTGCTGTTATTTTAGTATGTACACACAGGTGAATCTGGGTTCCATGATCACCAGCGTTTGCAGGTGTCCGCAAACAGTGTGTATGGTTTCACCGGAGCAACAGTGGGGAAGCTGTGTTGCTTGCCTATCTCGGCCGGCACAACAGCGTACGGGCGTCGCATGATCGAGCACACCAAGTCTGTGGTGGAGCAGCACTACACGAAAGCCAACGGCTATGAGAGTGACTGTGTGGTGATCTATGGCGACACCGACTCTGTCATGGTCAACTTTAAGGTTCTGTACAGACTTCTCCTGAGAATAGCCCAGGTTTCCCAATGTTGTTTTGATCCAAAGAGAACCAAAGTATCTCCGCAAGTCAGACACCCATATAAAGGGCTGCATCTTAATACGCATGTACGCCTGCAGATCATCATCGCATAAGCAATTTTTTACCCCCTCCCAATCCTCGCTATTCAGTGTTGCATCGTATCTTTAGCGACATCAGTCCTTCTTTCTGCTCACACGCATGGTTTTTTGCAACGATTTTTCCCGGCTTTACGTCGGCATCGCTTTTTCTTTGCACGACCACTTTGTGCTGGAAAGTAGAGAATTTTACAAAACACGATATGCCAGGCAGAAATCTGGCCAACATTTTGCGGCACTCCAGGTATGAAAAACGACGTCGATACAATAAATGATGCAGTACAATGTGCTCTGTGTATCGCTCAGCATCTGCACCCGGCCAGTAGCTACCTTTTGAAATCTGTCACTGCTATGTGAGGCATGTGGCACTCATTCATGCCTGCACCAAGTTGCAACTGTTACTGTTTCCCTTCACCTAACCTGCAGGACAGTGTCATTTTCAAGGATAGGCATGATTGTAAGAATGCCAGCAGGTTGATTCGTTGGCTCGGGCGATGGAACTGGGAGAGGAGGCAGCTGAACGAGTCACAAAGGAGTTTCCATCACCTGTGAAGCTGGAGTTTGAGAAGGTGTGATTGCATACTTGCTGAATTCTTTTGATGCAACCGGTGTCAGATTCTGTTGAGTTAGAGCTTCTTACATACCAAGTCATTATTGGTGAACCAATACTGACAGCAACAATACCAACAGAGAATGTTGTGCATAATATTGAAATGTTCATAAATTCGCTCTGCTATTTACGCTAGGGTATAGATGGCTCCCTAGTCCACCATGTGTTCGGTTCATCTGTACATTCCTGTGATGTAGCCTGTTTATTCGGCTTGCTCTCTTCCATCACTCTCATTATGTGTCTCAAATAGAACAGCTCGCCGTGGTGCATCATCCCCGTCACACTCTCTGTGTTTCTGTGTCGTGACATACGCAACCATCCCGGGCTCATCTGTACTTCTGGTGTCTGCAGGTGTACTTCCCCTACCTTCTTATGTCCAAGAAGCGCTATGCTGGTCTCCTGTGGACAAAGCCAGAAAGTTGGGACAAAATGGACACCAAGGTAATCAGTTTGAGCATTTTTCTTTCTGCGTACTCATGTATAGTATAGTTCCTGCTACCATTCCCAATGCTGCCACTGCGACTGGCGTCTAGTTTCCCGACAGGAAATGCAACTTTGCACATGTGTTCATATGCTTCTTGCTGCGATTCATGAAAACCCGTTTGTCTGCTACCACGGTGCAATGCAGAGGGCCACAGTGGAATGTTTGTCCAGAGGCTGTTGTAGCAGGGGTAAACTTATGAGTTTGAACATGTCTCTGAAGTCGGTCTTTGGCCAAATGTTATCCCTTGGCCATTAAATCGTATCAGGAACACACCATCAGTGCCTTTGCTTGGAACTAAGTATTTCAGCGAACTCGCCTTTGGGTTTGACAGGGAGAACATAAATTGTCGAGACTTGCGGTCATGCATTTACGAACACGCTCTGACAGCACTCTCGCTCAGACCTTTGTACAGTACAGTGCACCACATTAACTAATCCGTTGCTGCTCTCGGCGACATTTCTACTGATTGAGAGCCAAAACTCTGTCAAAATCAAACGCTGGCGCGTCATACAGATTTTGAGCTCTCACGGTTATAAACCGGAAAGGTGGTGAATAGGCATAAACCCAAATTGCTGAAAGCAGCGAACACAAAGAACCGCCACTGTACTCGAAGCTTTTGAGCTCTGGTGCACATTGTGGCAGATGCTTTTGCAATTTGTTGCAAAGCTTCCTCTTGACTTAGTTCAACCCCACCGCACTTAGTACGCGCCGTGGTCACAAATATTCAGTCTTCTTGCCAGAAAAGACCTGAATGCCATGTCTTTTTTCTTGTCCACCTGCCGAAAATTACTTCACCAGCATCTAAGAATTTAGTTGAATGGACGAAATTCCCTACTTTCTGAACTAAATGTTCATTCAACCTGCAGAACACAAGTCACTAAATAAACAATTCTCGCCGATTCAGTGATATTCAGCCACAATGTTCGTTGCACGCCATCAAGTTTACCACTGTGTTATAGTGGGAGCGTATTCGGCTCCTGAACACTGGATGTGTTCTTCTGTCTGCTCGCCCGCTGTAGACATTTGGAGATCGTCTTCATAGTCAAGGTTTAATTTTTGGAACGCAAACGGTGCTTCATTGGACTGCACAATAGTTCATGTGTACATGGCATGCCCTTGCATGCAGGGAATCGAGACAGTCAGGCGGGATAATTGCCTGATGGTGAGAAAACTCGTGACAAAGGTTCTGGACTGCCTTCTGAAGGACCGGGACCTGGACACCGCAGTGGAGCTTGTCAAGGCAGTCATTGCTGACCTGTTGCTCAACCGTGTGGACATGTCGGACCTTGTTGTGTCAAAAAATCTCTCCCAGGTTGGCCTCCAATTCTTCTTATCAGGTTACAAGCATTCCGTATCCTTCCGTCCTGGATCTAAGTGTTTTGAATACCATTGGCGGACTTCTCTGTAAGACTCTTGTGTTTTCGATCTGCTCACACCCACGGGAATATACCATGGGATTATACGCGGAAGAGAGATGGAGGCTGCTGGCCTGAGGTGCATGCATAGGATTTGAGACCATGAGCGTTCTCATGTACTACGCAGGACGCAGAGGCATACAAGGCGACTGCAGCGCATGTAGAGCTCGCAAAGAAGATGGCCAAGCGCGACAGTGCCACAGCACCGCAGGTGTGCTTCCCTCATCGTTTCCATCTCCAGCAACATTCAGCAATTGGTGTGTCAAGTACAACATGTTTTATACCCATGCCATGTGGTGTCTACTGAACTCCTGGCCGTGACTTTCACTTTGGTGCCTCTGTGCCTTTTTCAGTAAGTTTGAGCTGTTTTGGATTGATATTAATATGTGGGGTTAAAATTTTCCCAGTTATCGCCTTGTCTGCACGCAAGGCAATAACTGGGATCATCTTAGGTCGGTACAGAGCATGTGCTCCGAGTTCTTAGATTAATTGGACATGTTCACGATGACGAGCCTCACTTGTGAGTTACCTTCAAGTAGTGATGGCGTCGAAAGTCTTCAACTTCCTGTGTTAGTTCACCTGTCGCCTAACATCGCCTGTGCTACCTGCAATAACTACAATGCTGCAATTATAATGTGCCTCACAAGTGATGCTCTGGCAGGCTTGCAGAAATGGCTATCAACAGCCGGATGGCTGAGCAACGCTGTGTTCGCACAAACTGAGTATGGCATTTGCCGTTAGACAAGAACGTAAATGAGTTCCAAGCAGTATGAATTCTTCTGATTGCATGACCAGAGATGATAGTAGCTCACTTTTAGTTGTTTTTGCTATCAGCGATTTTTGGTTCTGCAGGTTGGTGAGCGTGTAGCCTTTGTTATTATTAAGGGTGCGAAGGGGGCCAAGGCGCACGAAAAAGCGGAAGATCCCATCTATGCACTTGAGCACAACCTCCCCATCGACGCACAACACTATCTAGAACACCACCTGTCACAGCCTCTGCTCCGCATCTTTGAGCCCATCCTGGGAGAGAAGAAGGCCAAAAGCCTGCTTTCAGGTGCGCTGACGCGCACTTGTCTTCTCATGTCTGTGTGCAGCATCACGGGCTTCTGCAAACTGTTTACCCACGTTTTATGTTTCTCGATGCACAACACGCATGTTCCTATGCTTCTGCCATGTCTGCAGTGAGAATCTGGTTTCATTGACCCTAATGTGTGTCACAGAGCTTCCCACGCTGTTGGCATATATCAACGTCTCCACTTGATGCTGCTTGAATCAAGCCAGTTAGTCTGCTGACGTTTGACATCATATCTTGAATTGTCATGGGTGTGCAGGTGACCACACACGCTCCATCCAGTTGACAACTCCTACAGCTTCAGTGGGTGGCATCATGCGCTTCGCTCACAAGACTGTGAAGTGCATGAACTGCAAGACCGCTCTTCCTGCTGACCGCACTACCCTGTGTATTCACTGCGAGTCGAAAGAGGCGGAAATCTATGGCAAGACAGTGCTCCAAGTGTGCTTCTGTTTCAGATTCTCCACCTGTAGACCTCTCCACAACATAATCTGCATGTGTCCAAGGACAGTCACAGCACCTGCGAAACACAGGCCTCGGGTGCAAGCATTTTGTGGAAGCACACTAACACAACATTCCATGTACTTGCCATGATGATCGATGTATGGATGGTCCCATGCTACCTACTGCGTGATTGTGGCACCTGATTGAGTCAGAGAAAAGAATGTCCCCACAGTTTGCTAGCTGCTGTTCTGGTGATTCTTCAGATCAGATACACAAAGCTGAGTAAGTGGATGCCGTGGGTCGCAGCAAGGAACTGCTGATCTCGGTCCTCTGCAACACTCGATTCGCTGCCAACTCCCCTGCTTGTACTGGTAACGCACGCATGAGCGAGAAAAGAAGTCTTCCGTGCTCCTGCGCAATAATTTCCTGTTGCTGCAGGCAGCTGCACTGGAAACAGAGTATGGACTACTGTGGACACAGTGCCAACGATGTCAGGGATCACTGCATCTTGATGTTTTGTGTACAAGTCGGGACTGTCCAATCTTCTACAGAAGACGCAAGGTTGCCAAGGATGTGAATGAAGCTCAGGATAACCTTGCTAGGTTTGCTTGGTAGCTTGCATGTCTTGCGTGGCAACATCAACAGTTTGTTTGGGGCACTGTTTCTGTATCAGAATTCGGCAGCTTGGGTATCTGAGAACGATCAGGTAACATGCCTTCGTGTCTAGTCGTTTGTTCACAGACAGGTATTCGTTTGTGAAGATTCGCTGGACAAAACCTGTAATAACACTTTCTGAAGCTTCAATCTTCTCACTGAAAGGTGTCAGAATGCCATCGGATGCCGCTGCGCTGGTGTGTTTTATGGGAGACAACTCCGACACAAGATATGTCTCATGCAACCAGCATCAGACGCGGTCTCAAGTCTAAAAGTGGATGTGATAGTTGAATGCTGCGCGTGACCGACAAGGACGTCGGCCAGCGTGCATCATGAATATTTCTGGGGACTTCCGAAATGTGTCCGGTTCACATTGGTGCACCCACCTTGCCGTCTGTAAGCTCTCAGACCCTCGTACCTATACAGGATGTGCAGTCTATTTATTGCACACGCACAATCGCGGGTGTTGTGGCTTTCAAACGACAGAATTGATTTTTCAGTGAAGGGCGAGAAGCCACCATGCACTCGGCGCTGCAAAGTCGGATCAGACACCAGCATGCACAGCATAGGCATTGTGAGAGAATGCACGTAAATGTAATCATTATCCATTAGTTATCGTCGTATTTTCCTTTCGTGCAACGTCTACTTCTTGTTTCTCGTGTTGTTGTTGCGACGTTCTCGCACTATTGACAGCAAGTCCTTACCCGCACAGTAATTAAATTGCTGATATTCGTACATGTTTATGCAAGTGGCTGTGTATGATTGGTTCGCGTAGGCGGCAATGTGTCAGAAGGCGACGCCTGTGAACACAGGGTGGCTTTCCCATCCGCAGAGATGGCAGGACAAACACGAGCTGAAGGCTCAGCTAATAAGGATGGCACAGCCGGAAGTAGCCAGCCAGCTCTGCAGCTGGAGTGGCACTTCCTGCAGTGCTTTGGTCAGCCGAACGCCGCGGAGGCAGCGCCCAATGGTGCGTTTTGTTCTGTACTGTTTCTTGCCATTGGTTCTCCTTCCGAGGTGCCATCTTGCTTTGCAGTGCTAGTGCAGCGCCAGCTGAAAGCTCCTTGAGCAGCGCCTAGTGTTCTTGCTTCGGCAAGATCATGCCCCTTGTTTGGATACAGTATTAAAATTTTGTATCGCGTCGATGTGTTCGATATGTTGAACAGCTGTCTTATGCGTTCTCATCGTTGCAGCGGATCTGTTGAGCGCGCTTAAGTTCAACCACACTGGGGAGTTCCTGGCGACTGGGGACCGGGGAGGGCGTATCGTGTTGCTGCAGCAGACAGAGAGGACATCGGTGCGTCACTAACAATATGCAGTCTTGGTCTCCAGCCTGTCAGGGAGTTAACATGTGCCTGAGGTGTAATACCAATCTGCAGCCCAATCAGCAGCAGCGGCCAGACACGCCAGAAGATGGCCGATGGATGCTTCCCATGGAATTCCACTACTTATCTGAGTTTCAGGCTCACCAACCAGACTTTGACTACCTGAAGAGCATCGAGATACCTGAGAAAATCAACTCAATATCATGGCTTCAAGGTTGTGGAACCACCACCCATATGCTTCTATCTGCAAATGATAAACAGGTGAAGCTCTGGAAGGTGCGGTGCTTTCTGTTCTGAGCAATACTTTGATGATGTAGCAAAATGTGGGTGCTGCTATGGGTTTTTCGAGGGACCTGGCTCAATCTCGATGATATTGTCTCACCAGTTCTTCTTCTCGTGTTTGTGTAGTTTTCGCAAGAACTGGAAGCACTCTATGTTCACAGTAACGATGTCGGTGACGTGTGCTTGTTGTGTGCTTCCTGTCTTGTGAGCCTGTGGACAGGCGTACAAAAAAGCTGTCGAGGAAGACAATATACTTTCTGGTATATGTTTGCGCTGTCTAGATTCGCAGTGCGTGCACATGTCGCCGTAACGGCGCCCCATCAGATGCTGTAGTTGGTCGTGCTTCCCATCTCTGTTGTCCTGCCTCAACCCCGCTGCCGAAGGACGTGCTGTAGTATATTTCGTTTCTGTTTTACAGTTTGTATAGCTTCCCGTGTTTCGATCGTGCGCTCATGTTACGGGATGAGATATTTCGGGGTGTCGGTGCGATAGTTGCTCTCCTCTCAGGCCTGCGTGTCTAGATTTGTTCTATGCTGTCACGAAAGACTCTTCAAGATCACTACGGTTTTCTTCGAACCCCCTGCAGAGTCAGGGAGTGTTACTGATGAGTCAAATATCTCATAAACAGACCGCATCATGTTGGATGTCTGACTCGATCCTACACCCGGTAATCAGATCACTTGGAGCACTAGTGTCACTTGTGTCCAGCATTGCCACGTGTTCAGCTGCCGACCCACCATTGAATGCCAGGCCACTTCACATCTAATTCCTGCTGCAGATATATGACCGCACAGCTCACACAATTGCAAACTACAACCACGCCCCCAACAATGGTTCCGGGTTGCTTCCCCCGAACGGTTCAACCCTCGGGCACTTAGCAGATGGCCACGCCTTGCGTGTGCCTTCAATCACTGGCAGTTCCAAGACATTGGAAGCCAAGTGCAAGCTCTCCTTCGATGCCAATGCACACTTGTACTTCATCAATAGCGTGTCCATGTGCCCGGATCAAGCCACTTTCGTATCTGCTGATGATCTTACAGTGCATCTGTGGAATCTGGAACGAATGGACGGGCACCAGATCATCCTGGACATGCGGCCCACAGATCCCAACTTCTCTGAGGTGTTTCCTGCCTGCTGTTATCCAACATCTCCCCCTGATTTGTCACGTACGTGACAGGGAATGCCTGGCTCTTGTGTTTCCGTGCCTCAGCTGCATTTCCGCCTGCTGTCATGCATTTTGTACGAATGGCCCATCAAATTATTGCTGAGGCGATGTGGGTAGACAGCAGAAGTCTTTGACAGGACAGTGTGTTCTTTTGTGCTGTTGGCACTGCAAAGTGCTCACCTCTATCAATCGAACCGCAGTCATTTCTTGAGTGCACCCCTTGAGGGCATTTGCTGTAGCAAGCAGGTGCTGTAGCGTCACATGAAGTCTTTGTGTGCGTGCAGGCGGTGCATGTAGTCACTTCAGCAGCCTTCCACCCCCAGAACAGTGATCTCCTGGGGTATTCAACAACGAAGACCGTGCTTTCGATAGTTGACCTACGGCAGAAAGACCCTCGAGGAGACACAGCACTCATCTTTTCCAACTCTTCGAGCATGGTGTGAAGCCACCTCCTTGTGATTCCCCCTGCCACATGCTGTCGAGGCTCACGACTCTGCTTGCCCTCTGTGGCACCATGCCGGCCTCTTGTTGCAATGTTTTCAAAGAAAGAAGAATGCACATTACGTCCAGCTATGTGAGTTCGTGCCCATCATCTGCAGGTTCGGCTTGTAGATGCTAGATCAGCGACTTTTATGAGATTGCTTGAGTGTTCGCAGGGCAGGGCAGCCAGCTGCAGCCACACGCTGCGAACACCCAGTCAATCGAGTACAATCACTCTGGCCCAGGCCCTGACGTTGGTCAATATCATCAGTGTTATTGTGAAGCGGCTATTTATGTCTTGCCGCGCTTGCGGCCGACACTGATCATGGTGTTGCTGCTGCAGAACACCAACACAATGCACTTTCACGAGCTCGTGACAGCAGCCAGCAAATTCGAGTTCTCACAAGATGGGATCCATGCAACCACCCGGGACTACATGCACACCACGCTGTGGGACATCCGTAAGGCCTCACAGCCAATAAAAACATTTCAGGTGCTGGCTTTCTTCTTTCAAGAAAATCAGTGGTTATGTCTCAGTGTGCACACTCCTTCCCACTTGCATGTGGCTTGGGGGCATGTTACATGGACTTGTAGGATTATCTCTGCTCTCTGTTGCCCCAGAAGTGTACGCAGCAACCTTTCCACTTTCTTGTGACTCGTCAGTTGCATGCACACAAAGAGCGAGCGTGCACACACTGCAACGCGCGCACTGTCACATTGACTTGTGGCGTATGCACTATTTTGGACGCAGGCATACGACACCATGGCCGTTGCCAAATGGTTGCGCCGAATTGTCCGTGTTGATGTTTATCACCTCAGCAGCTGATGCTCTGGCGCGAGGGCTTATCGTGTGGAGACATGCAGATTCATCCGCACCTTTGGGACCGTCTGGGGGACATGTACGACAACGAGTGCATTTTTGACAGGCTTGGGTGTGCCATCAGCCCCAATGGCCGGCACGTTGCGGCAGGCGCCTATGGCGAGCTGGCAGTGTTCGATGCAGCCAATGACCAGTTCTCGCTGCTCAAGACATGCGTACAGCCTTTCACACAGAACGTGCGCTTTCGTCTCCAATCTAGGCTTCTTTGTACTTTCGTTTGATGTGTACTGCTGCACCACAACGTTTGCAGAAACGATTTCTCAGACAAGTGATAGGTGCTGGTGGTTTTGTTGCGTTGCAGTGGTCAGTTCAAGTGCCTCGCATGCACAGAAATCGATACATGCATTAGTCCTGTTTTGCACATGAGGCAGCGAACACAGCACTCTTTCTTGCCTGGTGTGTGTATCCGACCACATAGCACGCACGCACTGCGTCATCTTACTGCCAGACTTTGAATGCAGGGACTGTCGCAACGTTCCGACCCGTTCCCACTGAGCAACAAGTGGAAAGTAGAGAACGTGACGTGGCATCCCAGCAGACACCTCATCGTGGCCACCTCCCTCAACTCATTGTTCACCTTCTGTGCTAGGCCGTCCCCTGACCTGTAGCGCAATGAGTAATAGCCTTCAATTTCTTGTGTGCTGTCGATTCATGCAGGAATTAAAATGGTTTTGGCAGCGAGTCGTGGTATTGCTTATCCTCGTTCTGGATGGTCCGGCACACCTCCTGAAGGAGGTTGCACATTCGTCAGCAATGCAAAGCCAGATGAAGCGCTTCATCCCATCCTCAAGCTTGCCGGTTCTTACAACCCGAAGCAACCCCCATCCCCTTCTATCATTCACTTCTTCCCTCTTCCCCTGCACAGCAACGTCTCAGATATCTAGTGTTTTTCCCTAACGAGTGTGATCTTTGCACCGTTAGTTGCGGTCATGTCTTTTTTCCTGACCCTTCGCCCTTAGCCTTGTTTTGCATCGCTCTCCTGCATGCGTGCCCCTTGGTGTGCCTCTGTGGAACCACTTTACAACCTCTGGGCAACAGCACCTCTGCTCTCATTTCAAGCGCCGTCGCCTAGAGCAACAGGGTTTCAGATGTCCGTATTTCTGCAGACCATGCGATGGCCGCAATAATCCTGTTTTGTGGCGGCATGGCGATGCCATCCAGTCGCAGACGGCATTCATCCCCAGGGGCTCTGGCTGCTGTGCGAGTGCTGTGCGGTGGAGCAGTACCCACAGTGATCACAGGGGGGATCTTCCCTGTGCTCGATGTGCTGGTCTTAGTGGGTGGGGTTGTGCAGTCACAAGCAGGGCAGTTCATAGCAGTCGATGTACAGGCTTTCCGGAAATTGGACCGGTTGGTGGTCTTTCCGAAGACATCTGAAACATCTACGCATGAAGTGCGCTTGGCAGTATTGAGGTGATGTGCGCTCGCTGGTGATTATGTAGCAGACGAAAAAGTGATGGATTCGTCGGGTGGAAGGGAGAGTAGCCTGGCGTTCGCATCCTATGCATCGAAGACCAGCACCAGTGAGTGTCAAGAGTGCTTCCACACCACAAGAATTGAATTTGTGAGCGACTGCGTTGTCCTCCTGTGCAGTTGGGTGATCGTCCAAGCGTGGCTTCTTGTTGCACACACAGTGTGCGTGTGTTGCAAGAAGTTCGCCGTTATGGTAGAAGCTGGGGTGGATCAGGACTCGTGTTTCAGTGTGTGGTGTGCATTCATAGACTCGGTCATGAGTTGTTGTTGGTTTGGACGTGCTCTGCTGGTGGCTGGTTTCCGCATACTGGTTGGTTGAGTCGACCTGCCATGCAACCGTTCTGGATGTGCTTGGTCTGCACAAGTGGAGCCGCTGAAATTGAAGCGAAACTATTTTTTGTGGTGTAGTCTGCCTCCAGTGCGGCCAGGTGCTGGTCTGGAAAGCGTGTGCAGCTACATTTACCTTGTACAGGAAGCGATACTCTACTTATCTTCACACATCACTATCTGCGGTCCAACTCCCAATTCTACCCTGTGCACCGCCCTTTGCACGGGATTTGAACGAAATAGCACGTACACCGTCACCAGTAGTTGCTGACACTTTGAGAGGGCCCGGTCACGCAAGTCCCTGAAGTTGTACGGGCCTCAAAGGCTGTAGGTTGGCCAGCCATCTGAGAAAGGCTGAAATAACCGGTCCCGCGGATATCCCCAGAAGACTAATGTCCTTTCACAAGAGGCAGGGGACTTCCACATGTCGTATATCCGGATCATTGTAGTGATGTATGTGCCCCAGGAACAAGTTGTGTTTGGTCGCCACTGTGCCCGTTAGCATCACTGTGTTCTTTCTGTGGCTTCAATGCATATGGAATTCCATTGTCATCATGCATGATGAGAGCACCGGCCGCGTGGGCCGTGTCAAACAGTGACGTCAGGTTCAACGCGCCGCCTTTCGTTCCACCGGCAATCGTTGAGCGATGCTTGGGACTCGCATTCTAAGATTGACTGGCACTCCACTATCTGCCTCTTCCGAGTTTAAAACTCTTAGGTGTGTACTGACTCCTGACTCCTGCACTGCTCTTGCTGGCATCTTGCAAGCAGACACTGTACTTCCGTACTTCACCAGAACGAAAACAATTCCGACGAACGATAAGGACATTCTCTAGTTGCTGACTTCAGTATTTTGCAGGCTTGAGTAATCGCCTGGGAGTCGAGTTGCCCTTGAGGCGACGCGTTTGAGCAGTTCACAGGCACTACATAATGTTGATCCCCAAGAAAGATCGCAAGGAGATATACAAGTTCCTCTTTAAAGGTGTCGCTTCGTTCTCTTGGTTCTGATCGCCTCTGAATCGTTCAGAACTGTCCTGGGCTGCTGATGGCAGCCGGTGGCATGCCTGCGCGACCGTCCTGAGTGCCTGTAGCACTGAAATAGGTAGTTTGAAGTCTTGCATGAAGTGAGGGTGTCGTTGCAGAGGGTGTCTTGTGGGCTCCAAAGGACCATGCCCTCCCAGAGCACCCAGGCATCGATGGAGTGAAGAACTTGTATGTGATCAAGGCTATGCAGTCTTTCGAGAGCAAGGAGTATGTCACCTGTCGCTATGCCTGGAGGAACTTGTACTGGTTCCTCACAGATGCTGGCATTGAGTACCTGAGGGAGTACCTCAACATTCCAGCAGAGGTCGTGCCTGCCACACTCATGAAGTCCACCCGGTGCGTACAGCATACCCCTTTCTTGCTTCTGTAGGAGTAACCTCATGCTTTCCTGCTGTGCGTTGCAAATACATGACAGAGCGTCTGACTCTCCGCTCATGCTTTTCACAAGTGGTGCGCAAGCTCCTCTAGTATAAACCACTGCAATTGAGTGCAAGTTTCATTGTGCAGACCCGTTGAGCGGGGCCCGATGCGTGATGGGCGGCCTCCACGTGATGGTATGGGCCGCGGTGGCGGTGGCAACTGGCGTGAGGGAGGCAGAGATGATTACCGAGGCGGTGGTGGTGGTTATGGCCGTGGCGGTGGCTTTGGTGGTGGTGGGGACAAGGCAGACGCTCCTGCTAACTACACGCCTCAGTTTTCATAAACAGTATGGTGGTATCAATCTCTGAGTGTTTGCATTTAGGATAGATGCGCGTCTGAGATTGCTGTGTAACCTTCTGAACTGCTGAACACAGCAGCGCCAATTTCCTTTGTACATCCCAATTCCAAGGAGTAGTTTGTAAGGATTTGTGAACTGTTGCACTTCTCATGTGGTGGTAAAACAGCGCAGTTTGCGCAATCCTCACATCATGAAATGACACAAAAGGGCTGAATTCTTGGGTGATGGTTTAGTACGCGTCTGTCTCGTCACTTTCTCTCAGACGGAAAGCTGAACCTGTTCATGTTGAAAAGCCTTCCCTCTTCGCTTTGAAGATTCTGCGCGTATGGTTGAGCGCCATGTATCTTGATCAACACGACGGCCCATGCAGCCAACTCTGCACTGTGGCTGTGCGCAGCAGGTGTTGCCTCCCACCTCCTGCTGGACATGACCACGAAACTTTTTCCTTCTCGTTCATTGAGTGAGTGTGGCACGAGCCTTGTACAATGCTGGTGGGGGAGGCACAGGTGCGCAGTGTTTCTCAAAGGAGAATCCTGATGGTCACGGATTTCTTCTATCCCAACGTCGGAGGCGTTGAAAATCACGTGTACACGCTTTCACAATGCTTGCTGAACTCCGGACACCACGTTGTTATCTTGACACACGCGTATGGTGAAAGAACTGGGGCAAGGTACCTCACAAATGGGCTCAAGGTGTGTAGCAGCTCGTCCATCTTGGAGAAAACTCCATGTGATTTGTTTTCTATTTGATATTTCGACGAATATCTCATGTGCTCCGTACATGCAGGTGTACTATATCCCACGCAAAGCCCTGTACCTCAGTGTCACAGCCCCGACCCTGTTCGGGACGTTTCGGCTTCTCCGACACGTCATTATCCGAGAACAGATCCATTTGGTGCGTGCTTGTGAATTTGTGGTGTATTACTGCGTAGAGCGCACTAGACTTCAGGGAGCTGCCACAGAAACTGCAGCGTCAATCAACTTGGCTTTGCTTCAGGTGCATTCACACCAGGCGTTTTCAGTGCTAGGCAACGAAGCATCCCTCCATGCACGTACGTTGGGGCTGCCGGTGGTTTTCACTGACCACTCACTGTTTGGTTTCGCAGATGCTTCCAGCATTGCAACAAACAAACTCCTCAAGTGGACCCTTTGTGACGTCCAAGCGGCTATCTGTGTATCACACACGAGCAAGGAGAATACTGTGCTTCGTGCATGCGTGCCACCATCCAGAGTGTTCGTCATTCCAAATGCTGTGGACATGGACCAATTTAAGCCTTTTCCCAGACCACAGTCACAGGCAGGTGTCATAACGTACGAAAACACGTAAATTTCCTGCAATATTGAACTCCCAAGCATTGAAGTAAGCATCAGATGATGAACATGTGCCAATGCAGGTTGGTAATGCTGAGTAGATTGTTTTACCGGAAAGGGATCGACCTGGCAGTGGCTATTCTACCAACTCTCTGCAAGCGATATCCTCAGTTGAGAGTTATTATTGGAGGAGATGGGCCAATGCGCGAGGATCTGGAGCGTATGATTGCCTGTTACCACCTGGCTGACTGTGTGTCACTTGTGGGCCCAGTTCGGCACGAGGATGCATGCCAGCATCTCGTTCAAGGTGTGCTGTGGCTGCAGTGGATTAAAATGAACTGTTTTCAGCTGCTTGGTGCACTTAGCCAGCACAAGTTCCACAGAGAGAAGCTGCAAAGTCCACAAGCATGTCGATACGCCATTTCCCACTACACCGAACTTGGCTCAAGATGCACTGCGATCTTGTAACAGACGGTCCCGCAGCTCACGTAGGCAGCCTGGCCTTCATGCCTTGCTGATCCTTCAACATCCCCCATTCTGCCTCACACAGCAGCCGGTAGCCTGACTTGTCTTCTGCAACCTGGGAGTCTATCTTGGCTGACAGCTGAGCGAGGGAGTCAATACCAGTGTTTCAAGTTGCTCTGACGGGAGCTCTATGCTTCAGGGGCCTTTTTACTGAACATTTACTGCCTTTCCGGTTCGTAAACAAGCGCCTATGCGCCTGTGCAGACTGGTCGGTGGTTCCATGCCTATCATGACCTTATGGTTTCTACTTTTGAACACATGCATACATGCATAAATTATTGCTGTCTGTCGAAACACATTCAACGCAGCACTGCTGCAGTTCGCTGCAGGTGACATATTTCTGAACACGAGCCTGACAGAAGCGTTCTGCATGGCCATCGTGGAGGCAGCCGCGTGTGGGCTGCTGGTGACCAGCACCAACGTGGGAGGCGTGCCAGAGGTGCTGCCCCCGGACGTCGCACTTCTGGCCGACCCTGACCCCCCTTCACTGCTTGCATCCGTTTCTGAAGCTATAGATCGCGTTATCGAGAACCCTGTTGACCGCCAGGCGCAACATGACCGCGTGCGCACCTCCCTTTTTCTCTCTGTGCGCTATTTTCTTCCTGTCTCTTTTCTGTGGCATCATTTTTATTTCCCTTTTCTTGATAGCTTTCAAAACGCGTCAGGTGTGATACGGACAGCTGGGCCTGTCTGCAATATACAACAGGGAAGAACGCGTTTTGCTGTTGTACAAGTATGAGATGTTTGCCAGGTGCTCTTGTACAAGCACAGCGTGACTTAAAACTGCTCGTGTATGAGCGCATGCCTCAAGTACATGCGAATTGTGCTCTGAAGGTGTTTTCAAGTTGAAAATTCAAGTTTTTTAAAGCAGCTCTTTACCATGCATGACGCGTGGGCCATCCAGTGACACAAAAACACACTGAAATAGATCAAAGTCAGGGGCTACTCAACAACTTCCAGACCATCATCAACTGACATCGCTGCATCGACAACACCACCTTCCAGCATTCGGCGTATTTCGGGCTCTCATAAAAGAGCATAGCTGCAGTTTGATTGCTCTTGTGCGGGAAATCTCGTTTTATTCGCTTGCGATTTCACTCTCTTAATACCAAGGCTACTAGGTGAACATCACAATTTCGTCCAATTTCGCTAAGAGCACGCGGCAATCCCTGACGCAGCAGGCCGCTTCATCCAGCATGAAGAGCTGTTTTTTTGTGAGTCCAAGAGCTTGTGTTTCTGTCCGAGGGTTTGTTTTTCTGTGGCAAATACACATGCCATGGGTTCCTTCCTATTCACTACCTTTCCGGTTTGTAAGGGGAACACATGCCATGGGTAGATGGTATTTTAGTGGAAATACTAAGTCGTAAAGCTGCCTGATGATATGCCTAGATTCCTGAGAGGGTATGGCGCTGATTCGAAGGGCGAAAGCTGTTGCTCCGCCGCGTCACATGTTGCCCCATCCAACGTCCCTGTTGAATGACAGCCCACAAGCATGACTGATCAGTTCCCAAGCCACCGTCATCTGGCATATCTGGCATATGTCTTTGGTGCATAAACCCTACTGATATCGCCATCTGAGGTGGCTCAAATCCTTCAAACACAGTTCTGCTGCCCGACAGCATCTGTGCACTCTGTAGGAAATTGTCCTCGTCAATGTTATCACTCTGTAGGAAGTAGAAGTATGATGTAAGTGAAGGCGCAGGTTTATGTAAGCTACATGAAGGTGTCGCTTTATGCTGCAACGTGTATACCACCAGAGGCTGTCCAGAGAGGCCTCTGCTGTTGTGCTGGCATCATAGGTAGAGTACAGTCACATTAACTCGTACCCCTGTGTGCACCAACCGATTGGTTGGGTTGGACGAGTACAAGTTAGCGCACCGTTTTTTGGTTTGATCGTGCTGTTTTCTGCAACCAACTTTTGTGCGGGCTAGCCGAATACGACTGAACATGGTACGAGTTATCGTGACTCCACTGTACCATACATCTGCCTTTGAGTCTAGCCCTATACGTCACACTGCAGCGTATCCTGTTGTACTACAGCGCACTGGGACGCTGCTACAACAGGCGAGTTGTAGTAGCCCAGGCTGTTGTAGTCTTGCCACTGGGGTTCTGTCCCAGGCTGTTGTAGTACCCAGTGCGCTAGCCTGTCGTAGCAGCGCACTGGGACGCTGATGTCTGGCACGCACTTATACACGCGAGTATGTGACACACGACCTGGCTCATCGCACCCTCAGCTTGCAGCAGAAGGCGACCACTGAACTATATCACTTGCTGTCGCGTTTCCTCCCGCATCTGCAGCCCGCTGCCCTGCCATCACAGAGCACCCGCCGCAATCTGGTGAAGGACGCTCACACTCACACCACCTGCAGGTTGCAAAGATGTACAACTGGGTGGATGTGGCGTCAAGGGCAGAGGCTGTGTACACTGCGGCGCTCTCGGAGCCCCACTCAGCTGCCCTTGCACCCCGCCTGCCGCGGCTACTCGCATGTGGGCGCCTCTACGGCCTCCTCGCAGTCGCGTTTGCCGCCCTGAGCGCCTTCTGGCATGCTGTGGCGTGCTGGCTAGACCCTGCGCAGCATGTGCCACGTGCTGCATCGTTTAGATGTGCAACCAGAGCTGTTCCAGCGCCAGTCAGCAGCCTGAGTAGACGAGTACATGGAACGTCACCGGGTTGCTGTGATCACAGCGCCTCAGGGCCGGAAAAACTGCACGAGGCTACATATGACAGCGTGTGCATGCTCCCTGCACATGACAAGGCAGCTGCGCAGCTGCATGATCGTGACCGTGGCCAGATGCAATCTTCTGGACGGGAGAATGACGTTAGTGGTAGTGCCGGGGAAGGGCGGGGCCATGCCGGAGGCCTAGACCAGCCCCGCAGGCGCCGTTGACAGCACACGTCACCAGTATGTTGTATCATTGGCGGCCTACAACACACAGATGTTGATATCTTGTCCCTGGCGGGTGCCTTTTTGCCCAGATTCTGTTGCCAGAACACCCTGGTCCGGCCAGAGGCGCCTCTCGTCTTTGCAGCAAGCTTCTGATCCTTGTGCGTTCAAGGTTTCTGGTGGTTTTTCGTGTTCCGAATTTTACGTGAGTTGCGCAACCGCGGCTCTGAGGCTGAAGCCCAAGCTGAGCGTGGTAAAGTCTGCGAATGTTGTATTGCATCAAGTTTCATGCGTCTAGCGCTGGGAGCAGGCTTGGGAGCCACCCTGTCCATCTTTTCAGGTGCTGCTTGCCAATTAAAGCAGGTGTGAATACTTGCAAGCAAAGAGCACACAGACGACTAGCAGTATTCGGATTCTCAAGGCTTTTTTTCGTTTAGACTGCTTGCTTCTGCAAAGATCAAGGTCCTTGCTAGAGCTGCGAGCGTCTGGCACAAGGCTGCTGCTTCCCATTTCCGTGGAGCGGGGTGGTGTTAACTACGCATAGTACAGTTGCGTCGTATGGCATATTCTCCGATCCAGGCTATGTCAGCCCCTTGTCAGCCCCTTTCTTGGTTCCTTCGTTGTATATTTTTTGCTTTGCCTAACTTGCAGGTCTGCTTGGTGCAGAGTGAAATGAAGAAGAGCATGTTAAGAGTGCAGCCAGCAAGAGGATCGTCAATGCGCTGAAAATCTGGAAGCCACCTCTCCCGAAGCAATCGATCGGCTCTGTTACATTTTATTACGCTGTTGCTCTATTCAATATTGTGCTGGCGATTCGGATGGACTTTCAGAATCTTTAGGCATTGATACAGTTGATATAAAAAGTAATTGCCCTCAATTGTGTTGCAGGTGTCGAGGCCTGCTCACCAATCAACCTCGCATTTTTAGATTATCAATGGCGGTGCACAATGCACTGCACAGACTGGTTCACACACGCTGCCGTTCAATAGTGTATGGCGGGCAGGCCAACCAACTGTGCAGCATTTATGGGGTTGCACAAAGGTCTCGGTAGGCAACAGAAGGTGGCCGAATGACCAGCACAAGAACTTGCAATCAATCCATGTGTGCCGAAAGGTCAGAACCATTGGAGACCACAATCTCCGTTTTTCGCCTGTGCCCACTCATTGTTACCGCGACATGTCCATTCTGTACAACACCACCATCTGTTTCGCACCGAAGTGCTGATGTGCTGCCAAGCGCCAGAGTTGAGACCGAAACCGCGCGAAAAAGAGAACTTTGACGGAACAGGGGCACTGGCGTCCTTAACGTATGTGGGAGAACAAAATTGAAAGAAGGTTCAGGAGGGAGATTACGGAGCACTCATGTCAGCAGGGCTGTCGGCCGAGGATGATCCGCACTAAGTAACTTCCACAATCAGGCTGGGCATACAGGGGTGGGCAGGAGGTGGCTGTCTGTCACACAACCGCACAGCACCGCGAAAGTACAGTCCAGCACTGCTGGTGGAATCGGCTGCCAGCAAAGGCCACATCAGGGAGCAAAAGCTGCGAGGGAGGCGTCTGGTGACAAGTCATGGTGTGCTGATGCTGACTGTGTGACTTTAGCTTGTACAGCAATACCACCAGTCTTTGGTGGTGAATAGATGCTGTGAGCATACGAGCACGTTCCAAAGAACTCACACAGCGACAGCGCATTCATTACACTGCCTCATTCTTGGCGCTACACCTTGCTTCATCCGATATAGCCCGCTGTACATGTGAAACTGCAGCCCATCACCAAAAACAACTCGAAACAGCGTGTGCAGTACATGGCCACGAGGCCCCGCCCTTCGATGAGGTGCAGATAACAACCTCCTCCACCACAACCTCCAGCCCATGTAGACACCACTCCCAGCCATCCTCCTCCTTGATGCAACACAAGACAGCAGAACTGGCAAAGCGGGCCGCTTCCATGCTCACCGGATGCTGCAGGGCTACAACACGAAGGGGCTGTTGCCTGCTGCAGCTCTGTCGGGCCACGTGTCACCCAGGCACCGGGCATCAAGGGGGTGCTCTCACATGCCTGAGACGCCCGCCCCCTCGGGTGACATGTGCCCTGAAGGAGCAACCGCCTCTGCTGGACCCCGCCACCTCCTCACATCACATTAACCGCCTGCTGTCAGAGACTTTCTCTGGCCCTTCTGCAGGCAGTACTGACAGGCCTACTGCACCGAATCTATCCTCTGGAAGCACCAGGGATGCTCCTTTAAGTAGAGCATCGCCTGGACGGCGATCTCTATGGCCTCCACTTCCTCCTCATAGGTGAGCCATCTCCTCCATGGCGCTGGCTCTGCATACCAACCGCGCTGTGCTGTACTGACATCTTACCTCGCAATTTTAATGCTTGGAAGCACAGCAATGCAATATTGCTACGGCTTGTAGCCACCTGCACTCTGAGCGACGGGCTGTTCGCATTCTAAGAACATGGCATGCACGCCTAGCTCAGACTAGTACGAAATGCGCACTGACGACGTAGTCTCGGTATCTTTGAGGAGTGCCACACGCTCTCCGTGGCCGTTTGCGAGGTGCTGCGTCCTGTGCGTGCCCCAGCACTTCGGTTGCGGCGTCGTCATTCTTGTACTCCACACCGTCGTGGGCACAGTCATCGAGCTCAGCCACATCTCTGCGACGCTTGTTGGATGTCATGGGGTCTGCACCTACAAGAACGCATGGTTTGTGAGTCAGAATTGACATGCCGCAATCCTCGAAGCTTGTGCGGCACGGGGAAGCAATACGCTGCCTGCGGCCCTATGCGCTACCAACTGCTCAATATATTGCCTGGCGGTCGGCACACTGCACTCGTTCTGGACCCAGAGGCCCATTTCCTACGGGACACTGTCCATCGATGCAGATGGCCATCTCGTGAACCCCTCGGACGCACACTTCGTCAGCAAATATGAAATTCTCTGCTTCCAGCAACACATTTCGAGCGTCTGAAGCACGGGGAAGCGCACTGAGGCCGCTGGTTGTAGCCATTGTCCTTCAAGTCGAGTTTGGAAACGGGCTGTGGAACAGCACTTATTGACAGGCTACAAGATAAGCAACGTCTGGTAGCGGGGATTTGCTGTGCAGCCAGTATATGATGTTGCTGGATTCGTCGGGCGTCTCTGCGATGCGAGAGCAAGACGATTCCTGCATGCGTGCACGTGGCGCATGCGAAATCGTGCAAGAACTCTCTCCGCCTCGACCTCAGGCAAACAGATCAGCACGTCCAGACATGGAAGTAACTGTTGATGATGCAGGAAGGCGAGTCACGTTCCGTGTGACCTGCTGGATGCTGAAGCACAGACCACGCTGCCGCACCAGACAGTCTTGGTACTAATGTACTGATGCCAGATCCAAGTCCGCAAGTCCCTCGACTCCCATAAGATGAGAGTTACTAGGTCGCACATGTAGTGGCACGGCCCAGTTGTGGCGCTATCCAACTCTTCATTGTATCATCAGGTTGCCCCGTCATCATACCTCAGCAGCCCTGACATGAACTCGGCAGCATGAAACCATCTGGCTAGCATACATGATCGACTCTCAGCATGTGCTTGTGGGGACGTACAGCGCCTGCTGTTGCGTGTTGGTCACAGTGCTGCCTGGCCTGCTGCTAGCGAGGCTGTATACAAGCACATGCTGCTAGAGAGGCTGTGTTCTTGAAAAGATATGGCACAGTGATAGAACGGCAGTAACGCAGGCACGAAGCACAGCTAGTGGAGCCTGACTGAGCTGATGCATGTCTCTGAGGCCTTGTTGGCGCTTGCCCTCGTGGCATTGTCGGTCACACAGTGACAGGTGAAGAACCTCAGCTGCAGTGGCAAGACATAACATCTGCAAGCGTACCGCTTACTCCACAGTTCTCACACAACAGCACAGCACCGCGAAAGCACAGTCCAGCACTGCTGGTGGAATCGGCTGCCAGCAAAGGCCACATCAGGGAACAAAAGCTGCGAGGGAGGCGTCTGGTGACAAGTCATGGTGTGCTGATGCTAACTGTGTGACTTTGGCTTGTACAGCAATACCACCAGTCTTTGGTGGTGAATAGATGCTGTGAGCATGCGAGCACGTTCCAAAGATCTCACACAGCGACAGCGCATTCATTACACTGCCTCATTCTTGGCGCTACACCTCGCTTCATCCGATATAGCCCGCTGTACATGTGACACTGCAGCCCATCACCACAAACAACTCGAAACAGCGTGTGCAGCACATGTGTGTGTGTGTGTGTGTGTGTGTGTGTGTGTGTGTTACTCTGTTGCGGGAACTGCGCTGTCAGCCTAAGGCCTTG
>JAUMHD010011316.1:0-66552 GCA_032359135.1 Ulvella scutata
CGTTGATGGTCGCGAGGGGCTCGGCGTCTGGGCGTCTAGCAGCTTTCGTGATGCTCCCGAGTGCCAGATCACGATGTTTCCTGATTGATATTGCTACGTTCACATTATTCTCACTCACTTGCGGCACGTAGTGAATGCTCCCTGACTCTGAATTACTGAGTAAGGGTACGAGACGAACACCATCACATGGGTTGGGCAAGCATGGAGCTTAAAAGGCTCTTGTACACATCCGGTTGTTTGGGCTATTCTAAGCATGTGTATGCGTTGCATAGACTCGTTTTTTTTGTAAAAACATTCATTTTAACCAAGAAGCCTTCTGTCTGCATAACGATGCTGGCTAGTAGCTTTCGCATAAATTCACGAGATGTATGAAAGGTTTACCGCTGGTTTACGGTTATCAGTGCAATTTGCAGCTATTATAGGTCATGGAAAGTGAAATTTTCCAGCTGGGTCCACTAGTTTCCACGTTGCGCAACCGCCGACAGTCGCGACGAGCGAGACCGGACAAATGCTGTCGCACTTACAGGGACAACTCAACAGCCTGCACATTGCAGATTGCCCTTCTTTGGTACATCGACAATATACAGTGAAGGCCTCACGGGTCATGCACATGAGCGTTAAAGCAGCCTCGAACAGAACGAACAACAAGCTGTGCAATAACAACGTACGTCAATATGATGCACACATGTAGGATATATCTACACAGATGTGATTGAATCCGGAGTAGAATGACGATCAGCTTTGCACTGACCGCAGTCGAAAGTCTGTTGTACTTAGGTCCGTTCTGATTAGAATTTGGTTGCCAAATTTCCGAGAACCTCAGACAATTGCGCACATCACATGCATTCCTTCGTATACATATCAACGATACTAGTTTGAAGGTGGGCAATACCATTCATTGTTGGCGTGTTCTCAGGGCTACTTGCTCAGCAGGTTCACAAAAAGAGAGGATGCGCACTGAACGCATCAGTTGATGAAACTTCAGACACAAGCACCATAGAGAGATAAACCACAGAAAATACTCCAGGAAGGTGTCGCTGGACGTCCAAGAAGTACGTACTAACGCAGATTTCCTGACAAAATTGACCAAGTTCATGATAGGAACCATCAACCGCTCCCTTCTGTTGCAGGCAACAGTATATACCCATGTCCACCTACATCCATTCTCTGAAGGTGTTTCTTCTAGGATCGCCATATTTCAAGGATGGTGAGAAGTTATGTTCTGAAGCTCGATATGACAAGGCCCTTGCCGGTGACAAGTGGCCGTGGACTATTGACAAGTCGTATAACACCATGCATTCCATGTGCGAGCAGGATATTCGCTCAAACTATGTGAAGCTGCCAACATATCAAGTGCTCCTAAACTGGGTGCTCCTGGTGCTGGGTTTCCTATCATCCGTCCTCCCCGGGATTCTTCTGCTTGTAGTGTTCGCACTAGCTGGAAACTTCGGACCTCGTGCAGCTGCGCTGATGGCCCGGAAGGCTCTGTCACTGGAACGGCTGAAACGTCAGGTTCACTCTCCACATCGTTTACCACAGTGTGCCAGGCTGAATTCTGCAAACATTGTTTCCCCACAAACGCAAGTGTGGAGTTCTACTGTATAATGAACACCATCAGTCTGAGTGGATGAAAGCAGTTTATAGCACTTTATCAAGCTCTGGTGTTTGGAAATAATCTTACCAGAATGGCGCTTGAATAGAATAACAGAGTTCGAGAGGCATTTTGTTTACGCCGGGCGTGCATTCCGATAGCATCACAACACCATTTTGTCATACTGGTAAGGTGGTGACACAGACACCCCCATTACACATAGCATTGGCCATCTTAGTAGCGACGAAATCTTCTGTGCGTCTTCACATAACCACGTGCGTTCAAGATGTCAACAACAGCAGGAAACTCTTCTGCTGAGACCTTTCAATTAAAGTAAGGTTGTCAGGTTGTTGTGATCAGGCATGAATCTGGAGCACACGGAGGCAAATCAGATGCTTAATTAGGCGCTTTCTGAATAATTTAGTGCACAATTCTGACGGCGTGTTGTTGCAGATTGGTAAGCAAGTGTTCTTCTAATATCTGCACCTGTAATAATCTGCCACCGCCAGATTTCAATTGTGGTTCACACACCTTGAGTGCATAAAACCATATCCGATTACTGGCTTTATCCTGACACAATACACCAAAAGGTTCATGTTTTAGGACATGAAGAGATGAGATTCTGAAGTGATTCTCAAGAGATGAGATTCTGTCAGTATACCTTCTCATCCGTCTGATGTTGGTTACACCCTGGTGTATGCCATTCTGTCAAGAAGCTGCTTGAACACGATCACACACTGGTTAAGGTGGTCTTTACATCTCGTGTATATAGTTTTCATGTGCAGGCGGCTGCCCCGCCAGCATACGGGCGAGACATCAATGTGGCGAGTCATCACATGGTCGCTGCACATATTGAGAAGTTTGTGCATGTTTCAACCAAGCCCCAGAATTGCGGGACCCTGCGCACTCTCAGCCAGCTGAAGAACGTCAAAAAGTTCTCGGCGGAAAAATCCCTGTCTATTTTTCCAGCATACTGCTGGGACACAAACGAGAGTGATGCCAAAGTCCAAGCTATCAAGAAAACTGAAGAGATTTTGTCCCCCCCAGCCTGGGGTAAGCGCACGCTTTCATGTGTTCTCCCAGCAGTGATCATCTGCGGTATGATGTTGCTGATAGCCCTATTTTTGCTCATTACCAGAACAATCAGCTTGTACACCACCTTCTTCGCTTTAACATTCGTTGTCACTGTCATCTGGGGTATCATGCTGTTTTTCTGGGTACCTCCGTCTACAATATTCGATGGAGCGCACAAGAGAGCAAGTGACAAGTTTGACCGCGGCGATGATACTGACCCCGTACTGGCCGTTACGAATCTCGCTATTCTGGAACTGGGAAAGTCAGTCGATGCGTCGGATAATCTCGGCCGCCTGCCCAGCCGTGACTATTGGCGCACAATGGCACAGATTCCGGATACCACGAAGCCTGAAATTGTTACCAATGCTGTAGCAGAATCTACAGGGGTACGAAATTACTACGTCCATGTGCACGTTTACAAAGCTCAATTGCTTGCTGTCAAGACTTGTGGTGTTTCCTTTACAAATGCATGCGAGGTCCGCCCCTGTGAACCTGGAATCGAGGGTCAGACCGACTATGAGGTAGTCATCGACAACCATCGACAACCACACCATGTATGTGTATCTTTTTGTAATGTCATCAGTTCATTTTATTTCCAGTCACCCACAGCTCACAGCGTTCAGCTATGGAGAAGCTGTCTCTTTCGGCCGGATGGGGGGTACCACAAGACTGACAGCGCACTATTGATATGGTGTTGCGCCATACTTGAGCCTAGTGTACACTGCGCAGGCTGGAGCCAGGTCTTCAGCTGCCGGCATCCATACTTCTCCAAGCACCACAGTACAGATGCCCTCTTCACGCAATCCGTTCGCAGTATCCGAAGGAGCTCACGGAAGCAAAAGGCTTGAGCAGGCATTCGGCAGCAACATTGTCTAAGATAAGACATCATGTCAAAGAAATGAGAAGACACCTGTGCCTGTCGTTCAATTGGCTTTCCGGATGCACTATTGAAGCATATCCAACATTGAAGCAGGAAAATCAGAGTAGGGCAATGCTTTATTCCCGGGATTCATCTAGATATAGGCGGTGCATACATATTGTTTCAGTCGGCTAACACTATGCTGCCACTTGAACGGTTTTCTGAAAGTGAGGAATGATTCGAAGTGACTATCTGGGTTTATGGGTGAACCTTTTGGGGCGCATAGGGTTCATGTTGGAGTCATTCAACCGAGATTTGTTCTTCCCGTGTTTGAAATTTTCTCTTCGCTTTATGGCACTTTCATGTTTTCTAGAGTATGAACGTATGCTGGTACATTCATGCTCTCTTGGAAGATGGTGCGTCCACTGTTGGCTGCTTTGGATCTATCGGTTGAAACCTGATTGCGAGTGTCCTGTAAATTCGTTGGCTTGTTCCAATCTAAAAGGGCAGTCAGGCTCGTCATTGTCAACCGAGTACGTGCAACTGTAGTTAACGTATAGTTCTATGTCGACAATACACAATAATAGTTTCCCTACTTTCAACGGTCCCCGCGTTTCCACCGCGCACCACACTCCGGAAAAGTCTTGAAAAGTTTAAACACTGACAATAATCGTGTTCTAGCTTAGTCGCGCGTCATTCGGTGCTAAGTGCTGCTGATGTGAGAAATGCGAATGGACAAGTTGCTGTGAGGATCCTTCCCATGCGTGCTCTGCATGCATATGAACCCCTAACGAACCTCTCTCCGGTCTTATACATGAAGTCTAATGACTATTGAACGGGTCGTGTGGAGGCTGCGAGGTCGTTGATCTGGGTTGGTTGTGGTTGTGGGGCTTGCTCCTCAACCACCTTCATTGTGATCTCGTTGAGTCATGGATGTTGATCGAGAATACGTCATCCCAAATCTCTTGTTGTGGTTCCTGGGTGTTCTCAATCTTTGAGGAGCGGGGGAATCCCCAGCTTAGGGAGGGACGTGATCTGTGCCACATCCATGTGTGTGCTAGGGTTCTTGTAACTTGGCCGCTCTAGTAACCGAACCAGTACATCCAGACCAGAACTGAACAGTATATAATGGCCTGGCTCACTAGTGAACGATTAATAACTTTCAGAGATCCATTCTCACTATCATATACTTGAGGCACTAGCTGTAGCATTTGTCAGTTGTACTGTTCGAACGTCTCACAGTTGCCACAGATCCCGTGACCAGTGGCTGACAGCACGTCGGGATCACGACCAATTTTTGGGCAAACTTTTCATGAGGCGACGACTTTGAAAGGGTGAGCACAGCTCCGCTCTGCCTATTCCTTTCTTTCAGCCTACTGCTTCATCCCAGCGCAGCCTTCTGCGCTATTCCGTTACTTCTGCAGGTTTAGAGCGTGCAGCACAGCTCCGCTCTGCCTATTCCTCTCTTTCAGCCTACTGCATCATCCCAGCGCAGCCTTATGTGCTACTCAGCCACCTCTGCAGGTTCCACCACTCCAACTCCACCCTCTCCTTCACATCACAGGCCATAGTCCCACAGCCACCACCCACCTACCCACCCTTCAACCGCATGGTACCTACTCACACCACCGCAGCCATGGCCGCTGCACAACCCTGCCCCCAAGCCGCACCTGCGCCCACACAGCCCTCTCCAGAGGTGGGAGCAAAGCGCCAAGTGCATCCCACTGCCCCTCCGAAACCCCCAGTTCTCAAACAATGCATTGGCGTCACACCCTACAACACAGCCCCCGTCGCATTCTTCAGCCCCCTCCAGAACCCCCCGCTTCCCCGTCCACCACTTCAGGACCCCTCCCAGTTCCCCCACATCTCCAACGCCCTAGCAGTCCCCCTGGCCCACATCTCCCAGACAGCCCACCCAAGTGACCAATTCCACGTGTCATCCCTCCCATCGCCACCGGCTCCCATCCCCCCAGATGTATTCATGACACCACTAGACAGCCCCAGTTAATCCCACCCGCATGTGTCTGATGCTGCCGCCCGTGCCCACGCCACCACCCTACACGCCATCCAGAGTGCTGCCGGCCCCACTTCAACCAAAACCACATTGAGCTTCAAGACGCAGCGCCACAGATCCTCTCCCCCCAAGAAGACTCCGCCCCAGAAGCCTATCCTTGTCAGCCGCAACCCATTTGAGCCGCTTCAAAGGCTCCACGACGTCACAATGGCACAAATGCCAACTGCCCCAACCGCCCCCCCACCCCGCCCCACACATCCTGACCTGGATGAACTCATGGTCTGCCTTGACCAACTCGCAGCTGAGCCCGTCCCCCCACAGGTGCATGCACCTCCGGTGATCCCAAAGACTGGTAAACGGATGAACCCCACCAGAGTACAACCTACACGGAACACCCAACCTCAGCAAGCCAACCGGCCACGCAAGCAAAGCTTCCCTGCCAATCAGACAGGCTCTGCCTGACCGAAATCCAGCACCATCCAGTATACCACCACTGCCCTCGCCCCCCGCCGCTCATACACTCGGGTGAGGCGACGTGCCCCGGCCGCCACCCCAACAACCCACGTGCCTGCTGCCAGACAGGAAGCTCCCATCCATACTGCCGCTATGCCCAGCTCGCCTCAGCAGACCACCACCTCCTGCCATTCCCCACCCCAAACCTCAGTTGCGGCCCACTCTTCCTGCGGTAAAGCGCCCCTAGCCAACACCACCACAGGCTCTCAGCCACCCCCCCACGGTCCAACCCCGCCCCCATGCACCTATCCAAACGCCTCCACCTCACAGCCGCCACACCGCATGCCACCGTGTGTGCGCTACGACCATGCTGACGCCCTGACTCAAGCCCTCTCTGGGGTCCAGCAGGCGGAAGACCCGAACACACCCGTCGCCACCTTGTCACCAAGCTCCTGCACATATCTGCTGAAGGGCTTGCAGATACAGACACCAGCCCAGGGTACTCCCAACGTACCAAACGGCGCCTAGCAACGTTCACGGCTACTCCCCCATCAAACCTCCCTGAGGCTTCACAATGCTGACCCATCACCACCAAGCAGACATCAGAACGATCCATGGCGGCCCGCATCCAAGCATGGCACCGCCCCGGGCCTCAGCAACATCACGTTCGCCCACCTCACTGATGCATGTAGCAAAAGTGAAGAATGCAAACAGCAAGTTTTTGAGCTTGTCAAGGCCCAGCTCACCAACGCTTGGGAGGGCCTTGGAACAACTGCTTGATTGCGACGGTTTCGCATTTCGAAAAAATGATGATGGGGTTCGCCCCATTGCCATAGGCGAAGTTTTCTTCCGCATAGCTGGCCAATGTGCGCTAGCCATGATAGAGGAAGCTGCATATCGCTGGCCCCCCTGCAAAATGCTTTCGGGGTGAAAAGTGGCACCTCCATCGTCGCTCACGCTCTAGATGCAGCGTTATCCACAGACCCTGCCTACGTCCTCATCCAAACCGACTTCAGAAACGGAATCAATACCATCCGTCGCCATGCCATTCTTGAAGCCCTGCAGGCGCACTGCCCCATGCTTGTCCCATTCTTCCTATTCACCTACCGCAACCCATCCAAAGTGTTCTTCCGGGGCATGAAGCCTGGGGAATATGTCACATCTTCCTCAGGAGTCAAGCAAGGGGACCCGATGGCTATGTTCTACTTTTGCTTGACCATCCAAGATGCCCTGCAGCGTGCATCGGATGTCAGCCCTGATGTTTATGTCATTGCATTTGCGGATGACGTCAACCTGGTCGGCCCCGTGGATGCGTACATGCAAGCATTGCGCTCCCTCGCCCAAAGCGCACCTGCCCTCGGACTCCAGCTCACCCCCGCCAAATGCGAAGCATACAGCAGCCATATCTTCTACTCACAGCGCGTCTCCCAGGAGCTCGGCATCTCGCACGCAGCACAAGGTCTCACGATCTGCGGCACCCCCATCAGCACTCGGGACTACGTGGCCGGGCAGATTACAACCGCAGCTCAAACCACCCTCTCGCTCATCGAACGCCTCTGCGCTCTACCCCTGCCAGCCCAACCAGTGGGTGATCCTCCAGCGCTCCCTGCAACGCAAGCTCTCCCACCTCAAGCTCACAGTACGCTGGCACTGCCTCCAGCGCCCCCTTCATGATTTCTAACATCGCGTTGCCTCCCTAGTGCTTTCCATCCTTGACCTTGAACAACCTGAAGCCCGAGGCGTGAACAACGACGCTGTCCCGCTCCAGCTCCACCTTCCCCTCAAACTCGGTGGCTTCGCCATTGAGCTTACCAGCCCCGAAGTAGCATGAGCATCCTGGCCCTCGATGGCCGCCCGCTGCGACATTGCGTTCTCTGCAGGCCCCAGCGACTTCCGGCCATTCACAGGACAAGGGCCAGAACTTGAAGGCCTCTGGGCTGATTTGCTGGCCTTTGCGCCCCAGCTGACCGCTGGCCACACTCTCGGGCCCAACTTCACAATTGACACGCTCCCCCTCCTTGTTGCCGCGCCCAAACCCGTACAGCGTTAATGCGATGATTCTGCACGATACTGCCTGCTCCGCCTCCTCCCGTCACAGCAAGACCAAGCCCGCCTGAACAGTGTTTCATGCCGCATGTCTGGTGCATTCCTAGACTCAGTCCCCACCAGTCATTGCCTGACTCTCTCCAATGGCGAGTTCATTGACTCATGCCAATTCAGGCTCGGCGCCACTGGCTTTGTCCCAGGTGCTCCCCCTGTAAAATGCTACTGCGGAACCGTCATCCGGGGGAATGATGCCTGTCATGCCATGACCTGCAAGCACATGCCCAGCAGCTACAAGCACTACCAGCATGATCTTGTCACAGATGCCATCCGCAATGTCACAAGGCGTGCTGGAATCTCCAGCACAAGAGAGCCCCTTTACCACGAACTAGACCCCAACCACGGCACGAGGGCTGGTCAGGCCCGCAGTGACATTTATGCCATTGTCACGCCGGGGCCTGGTCCCACCGCCATCGACACAGTGGTCACCGACCCCGGATCTGATACCGCACATCGCGCGGGCTCCCATACCACACCGGACGCCGCTGCCGCCGCCGCCCGCCGCCGCAAATGCCGCTACTTCGAGCAATACTAGGTTCAAGGGCTCACATTCTTTGCTTTCGCTATCGAAACCTATGGCTTCGCTGACAAGCAGGCAATGGAATACAGGCGTTGCCTCGCCGCTTCTGCCTCTGCCACCGGCAATGTCAAGTATGGCACGTTCAGTTTGGCCAGTGTGCATCGAGAGATCAGTGTGGCTCATTGCAAGGGCAATCATGCTCTCTTCCGCGCCGGGGTACAGTTGTACTCTCGTGCTGCGGGACGGGCTCGAGTAGAGGGTTTGTTTCATCCCACTGCTGAGATTGAGTAGGTGTCTGATGTGTACTTCTTTAGGTCATTATAGTTCGTAAGTGCATATGCTTCTGTGCATGCCCTGCGCCCTTGTCGATGTAATCACTTTGAAAGGGTCCCCCCTTTTGGGTTTGGTGGGAAATGTCGAACCGGTCGGGCAGGTCGGGCGAAGCCCGACCAGAAATGGGAAACTTTGTCAACCACTGCACGTGACGGCATTCGCGCGTATATGCGCGCACGTCCATAACCATACTATACGTTTTGTTACAAGGTTGGTATGGAAGCTTTTGTGTGCGGGTAGTCGAGGTGTGTGGAGCAGAACGTGTTTGTGTCCCACCCGTGCGTGAAGCCCCTTTCTACTCTCTGACTATACAGAAGAACACAGCACAGGCATAAAAAAAGCGCTTGAAATAGTTTCTACATGTGCATACGGTCTCGGATCGAGCGGCATGGCTCTGGATGGCAATGCTGTTCGGAACGTCGCTTGTTTGGGCTACGTAACATCTTTGGAGAACATGCTCACATCCAAACCTTGTACTTACACAGGTTCCCCGATGATGATTACATCGACAGGACTGTAGATCAAGAAATTGGGTGCGCAGCAGGAGTAATGGCGAGCAGGAGAGGTCACCAGTCAAACCTACCAGGAAACCTAGTGAGCACCACTAGCAACTAGCGATCTAGAACCGGAACCAAATACAACTACAGGTTCTCCGATCTGTTCAAAATTCAAATATGGACAAACAATTCTCAGTGGCGCAAATGCTCTTGAGTTGCCAAAAGATCACCCGACCACACCGCCTGACCCGCCCATTCGAAAGCAGCGCATAGGCCGCCCTTACCAAACCGCCCCGATCACCGTCTCTAACCCTGCCCCATACCAATACTATTCGTACTCGCAAATACATGAACCATATATATTTCACCCCTTCCTGAACCTTCCCCCACCTCCCAAGTCTCACAAGCCCCACAGCAACACGCAACCCCCCTCGACCCCCCGACCACCGAAGCAAGCCCCCACACATCCAGATGAATACATGACCCAGCTTGATGATCCCCTGCCACTGGACCACCCCAACAAAAGAGACTACAGCTCAAGACCATGCTGCCGCGTTGCTAGGCATCCAAGCTGCGACCAGCCCTGCACCCTCAAGCCCACCAACAAGCCACCCTCTGCGCCGCATGTCAAACCCCTCCAGTCGCCCACCAATCCCAGAGGCTAAATTTAATGTGAAGCAACTCTTTTGCACCGCTACTGCATCTTCCTGATGATAACATGGAGCCCATACTAACGTCCCACACTGCCCCCAAGCCCAATTGCATACAACCAACCTTGGCCCAACTCCTAGCCGATGTCGCCACCACACTCTCTACTACATCTGTCCCAATTCTCCGACCACACCTCCTGCCACCGTCCCGCACTCTCACCCCTCTGGCCAACTCACGCTCTTCCAACCGCTTCGCCTCCCTCTCTGATGCACATACACTGAACATTGAAGACATGCGGCCAGCACCATCTGGCCAGCACATTGCCCCGCCCAGAGAAGGCGCCGGCGTCACAACAGTCAACCAGATGATCTGAGCCATCGACCATATTGCAGCGAGGGACATCCCCCTCCACACATATCCCCTGGGTTCCTCCGGTGTGACCAGCACAGCCCACAACCCCTCGCCCTCAAACACCATCACACAATCCGCGCACTACTCCGCAGCGCACACAAATCTCACCCACAGGAAGACAACACATCCCTGACGCCTCCACTGGAGGTAGAACAAACGACTGCACCACCCAGCCCACCCCCCCTTAGGAATGCACCGCACGCCAACTTCAACACTTCCATCCACCCACTCAGCCGTTGCTTCACCCGTTCAATCGAGCCCCGCAACTCGTGGGCGCAGCGGCGACCCAAGCCAACCCTTGCAAACACCACAACTCACCCCTCCTCTACATCATGTGTCAAGAAACATCGCACCCCCCCCCCCCCACACACACACACACCACAGTCCTACTGGACTGCCAACTCCAAGCGGTGCAGATCCCCACGCCACAACAACACACACTCAGCCACCTCCCTCCTTCTGGTTGACAAAATGATTTGATTTTGGTCCGGCGGGGCCGGGCCAAATAAAACCTTACGCCGCTCGGTGCCCGACCGTTTCGGTACTCGGGGCTGGCAAGCTAGCCCGCTGGCCCGCCCCGTTGTGGTTCTTGGTCGGAGTGCATGCCGGACGCGTCGGCCGACGTCGTGATGCCCGACAGTTTTCCGCCTCCGCCCATACTCACACAATAGCAGTTGCACAGAGTATAAGAAACATTTTGATACATTTGGTGGCATATAATAAAAGGGCTATAGCTATGAGCTCTTTGTACACTCACAGGAGAAACGCCTGTGTACGCAGGAGATACTCGTCTCCCTCTAGTCAACAAAAATCCCACTCACGGCCATGTTCTGCTATCCGAATTGACGGCCTACCGTGCCAGCACTAATTTTGGTCCAGTCGTTTCAAAATCTTCATGGTTAAAATCGCACTTCTTGGGAAAATCGCACTTCTTTAAGAAGCGGAAAAAAATTCTCTCCGAAACAACTTCATCAGAACCTAGGTCAAACAGGCCAACCAATTGCAAGAAAACACCCCCAAATAAGGATAGTAGTTCAAAGTTTAGCGAGTACTGGCACTTTTCAGATGCAAGGGTTCAACGTTTAGCAATATCCTGGTCATGGTTCAATATTTACAGCGGCCCAGTATTAAGTGCTGTTACGGTATGTGCTGTCTGTGTGGTAGTGCAAGATACAAGCATGTCATCAGTATCTTGTTCCCCCCATTCCTCCTCAGAATCATTGAACCCCGTGCACGACCTGGGGGGTAGCATGCTCGGGCGGACCCGAGCCGGCTGCAGCTCGTGGGGGCCCGGGTGGCAGGCCCTCGCACCTAGGAGGCCTTTAAACTGAACCGGTAATGGGCATCTACAGACTCTCGGGAACTCCCCTGTTGTCGTAGAAGTGTCCGAAGGTCCCCCAGCCGCCCGTGTGGACCCTGAGCACAGATACAGGGCAATTGTCCACCCCCCTGAGGCCTCCTCGAACCAGCTCGAGCTTCGCCTACCACCCCCACCAACCTTGCTCGGGAGTTTGCCTCTTTTCCCGTTTTGTTCGTGATCACGAAGTTCTGTCAACCACTGGATTCCTTCAGCAGCAACATTTTTGGGCGCTATCCGTACTTTTTAGGTATTTTTTGAGCAAAAATAGGTGGTTTCGGCACATGCATGTCGCCATGCCAGCACTAGTGCGCACTCACATGCTCAATGCTTGTTGATGAACTCTTGTGAGTACGTATGCAGCCAAGCCAACAATACAACATCCGATCAATGTTCTGCGGTACCACACTGATACTAACGTGCACTTTGAAGGTGTCACAGCTTGAAATCGACCTGCAAGAACGTACATGTAGGATACAGTCCAGGTGTAAGGGAGAAGGCATACATTGTATCGAAATATTTCGATTTACTTCGCTTTCGTAGCAGGTTTCGTATCAGCGCAGTATCCTAGAGCTCGTGGTAGTTGCGTCTGGCAAAGCACTCACCGTTCTCGCGACAAAAAAGGAATCCGCACAATCTGCACCTTGAAGGCATATACAGTGTATTTTTGACTGATTTCGTTGTAGCATAGGAGCTGCATTGCGCCTGTGTGCCTGAAGCAGCACCAACGCAGAGGTTGCAACCGTGGATGCTGCACCTGACGGGACCGAAGTACACAGTACGCTCCGATTCCTGGTTTCAGAAATATATTCCTGAATACGATTTGCTTGTAGAGTTGGGTGAAGGTTGTTTGTAGAGCTGGTGACGATGTATCAGATAGGGACAGTCAGCTGAACGCAGGAACCGCTTCCATCTGCACTGTGAGACAGGCAAGAACACGTAAACCTGTTTCTTCACACCTCGAATGCATGCGAAGTGCTTGATTGCTCGTCATTTTGTGTCGTCCGTCCAGCTGTCTTGACCACACAGCCCCATTTGCCACCCGTATTGCCGGCTTCCTTCTCCACTCCACTGGACACTTTTCGTCCTTGCTAAGTTACTGTTGTACTTCTGTACAGGATAGTTTCATCGTTTACGTCCTCGCGTGAAGCTACAGGAGTGTTCTGTTCGTCACAATGCCATGCATCGATCACATCCCTCCAGGGCTTACTGTCAGCCTGTTCGGAGATGAGCATTACTTCATGGGCGAGGTTCCGTGCCCCAAGGAAACGTACGAGCAGATGCTGGGTGGAGATGGCCCGAAGCCAGATCAAAAGTATGACTGGACATACGATGTTTCGTTCGAAATGATGCTCAAGCACTGTGGTATACAGTCAGATCTCGAGAAGAGATATAATGAACGCCTTCAGATGTCGCAGCTGGTGTTTAACTGGGCAGTTCTTCTGCTCGGACTAGCCTGCTTCCTTGTTCCAGGGCTATACTACCTGGTGATACTAGAGCAATCAGGGGACAAGAGGGAAGCAGCTGCGATGCTGATGGCGAAGCGTGCATATGACCTAGAGAGGATTTCGTTGCAGACGGCAGGGCCAGACAAGAAGAGAGAAGGTTGGAAGGAGGATGTGATTGTGCATCATCTCATCTGCGCCTACTATCAACGATACGTAGAGATCAGCAACATGAACAACCCGTTCACAACCTTCTTTGAGTACAGAAAGCTCAACTATGTGGACTTTTTCATCTCTCTTCACAAGCAGCACTACCTTCGAAAGTATGGGTGGGTGAACAATAGAGAGTTTGCAGAGAAGGTCCAAGAAAAAGCTACAGAAGCATTCAACCGCCCAATTCACGGCAGAACAAGCAGCTTGATAGCCCTGGCATTTGTACTCTTCTCAGTGTACGTGCTTCTGTTGACAGGCATGAGCTTCACAGGCAACAGGGTGTTGATTACAGTCGGGATCGTGCTTCTGATTGTAGACGTCGTTCTGACGATCTTGTACCTTGCTACATGGGTTCCAGTTACAAGACGGGTTGCCGGAATGACTCGAGGCGCATTTGAAAGGTGGGAGAATGGTACAATCTCAGATGATGAGATCGAGGCGGTCACTGATCTGGCGTTGCTTGCGATTCGATATTCCGAGGCAGAGTTCAGACCAGAGGCTCGTGTGAGTGAGCACTGGTGGATCAGCTTGGTGCATCCTAGCGAGCGACCATCTTCGCAGGTGCTTCATATTTCTTTATTGAAAGACTGCTGCCTGCATGTCCCCGGTTTCTGTTCTATGTTTCCAGTCTATGTCTGTGCACTGTTCCCTTTGTTCCAGCCCACACTTGCTGGTGAAGCACCCGAACACCAGGGGTAACACCATGCATGATAACACATCATGTGTGCAATCGTAATTCATCACACAACGTGTGACAGCCCGGTACGTCATTTAAGTGGCGCAATTACGGCACTTGTTTCCACCTAGGCACTGTAGTGTTGATGTAGTGATCTGCTATGTCATGTTTGCACATCATTTCGCCAGCGAGGAACGAGGATTTATCAGAAGGTGTTGTCCCTGCAGAAGCATAGATCGGTTGATGTGACCGTGAAGGTTCATAGTAATGGCGATACCAGGACACAAGCCAGGGTGAGTTTGATGAGCTGTTGCCTCTCCATTGACACCAGTGGCTGATGTCTTCTTCACAATGCCTCTGAACATACATGTATACACGAACATCCGATGTTCTCCCTCACGGCGCCTGATCAATGCAGTGGCATGTGTGGGGCATCGATCCAAGACCGTTATGTCTGGCTAGAGAGGCAGCTGCTCTTCAATACACGATACTTACTTTCGATTGACCTGTGCAAGCTTCAGTCACATACCTTGACACTTATGTGTGCTTGATGTCATTGCTGGATGACATTTGGTCCTGATATGACATGTTGACGTCGAATACCAGAATAATCACTGTGCACAGTTACACAGCGCAGTACAGCCTTTTGAGAAATGAGTTTCAGCACTGGACTTCGCGTCTGGCTTTATGTGAACGCAACACTACTGCTTTGCGCTTGCTGTTCAACACGGCCTCGACCACCTTGTTCAACAAACATTTAGTGTGTTTATGAGTACATTCAGGTCGAATGTGCACATGACTGCACACAGCATGCTAGAGAACTAGTTCACGTGCATTATTTTTCACATACAGACAGGAAGTTGATACCAGCACCAAGGCAATTGCGAAATTTCCTGCACAATGGTATGCGCACAGTGTGGAATAGGTACACTGCAGTTGAACTATAAAACCGTATCAGGGTGCTACAGAGCGACATGTTACAGTGTACCGGACATGATGTATATACCAGTACGGCCAAGACTATATGGTACCATTGCTGTGGATCTGTAGGCCTTTGAAAGCCGAAAAGCCAGTGACTGAATGCAAGACCTTGTACAGGGGGAGAGAAGTGGGCGAAGTGGGCGAGCGTCATCTTCGGCTACAGAAAATGGACCACCGCAATCCCGTGCTCATTCACATGCACTCCCAGCTGCTCATACGACACAGCCATTCCCCGTGCCTCATGCCGCATACTATCATCCACAGATGCACCCGGCCTATTTCGGGCCCTATTTTGGCCCTCCGCAAGCCCCACCGGTTGCGCGGAATGCGGAGGCTGCAGGATGGTCACAAGCACAGCTTCAGGGATATATGTTCGGACGCCAGCAACAGAGCGCGCACCCGATGCAAGGTTCCGAAATGGTGTAGCTTCTGATCATGTGCCTGATCCTGGGAGCATCCCACGATGCCGACACCCAGCAGCATAATTTTTTTTTTGTGCACAGTTGCAGTGCGCAACTCGTCCGTGCCCAGCGCAACTCGTCAGTGCTTGTTTAGTGTGTGGCAGGCAGAAAGTTCAGATCGCTGCGGGCCTCGCTGCAGTTGCTTCAAATAATACCGCCTCTTGCAGCAAACAGCACGCTGCAGTGGACTCTGTGATATCACAGCAACAGATAGTGTTCAGGGGGGTGGGTCCGCCAAGTTGTCGTCGAGACAGCTTGGGATGCCAGATCGTGCAAGGAGAGCTAGGCACGTTTTAAAGTTTGGGGAGCGAGCTCGTGGTTTTTTTTTCCACCCCTCTGGATGCTAGTTTTTGTTCAGTTTTTTGTTTGGTTGGTGTTGTGGAACATGGTGATGGAACATGGTGATGTTGCAAAGTGGCGTTGGTGATTGGTTCACAGATGATCGGTTGACAGTGAATGGGTAGAAGTATGGTAGGTGTTGGGCTTGTCAGTTTGACAGTGAGTGGACATGAGTCGGAATTAGGTGCTGCGTAATGCGTTAATAGATATCAAGGTTGGTCTTCTCTGCGCACTGCGAAGTATAGTACAGTACTTCGCAGAGTGCATCAATTGTGGTAAAAGAGAGTACTGGATGCGAAAACAGCCCCTGACGCACGGCCTATCTGTGACTTTTCTTCTGAACCTGGTCAAGCCATCAATAGCCTACTGGGGACATTGTTTGCCACATGTACAAACGGGGGAGGTAGGAATAGGCAAGAACCCAAATAGCCGAAGGCAACTGAAACAACAGAACCTGAGAGCCCAACATAATCTGAGCCAAATTGCGAAAGTAACAGCGAACATAATGTCAATTCGAGCCGAGAACATAGTCTGCAGTATTTTCCTAGTGATAACAGTTTGTTTGTATCTTCTCATGGATACTGAATTGAATCGGGCAAAAGTTGTGCTGTATTGTCATAGGCAGATGTACTTGCTGTGAAACGTAACACAAGGCCATAAAGTTCTCTTCACTGCACACACATTGTTGCGGGCTGTCGACGATGAATGCTGGGTTGGAACAGACACATGGTACACCTAGAGGCACCGCAGCGAAGGTAACGAGAAGAACCCAAAAAGTGCGACGCTGACACTATCACAGAGGTGCACGCTTGGTGATTTGTCTTCTTGTTCGTAATCAGGTATCTGGGGAGATACCGGGTCGCATTTCCTGCAGGTATGAATCGAGGCATACTCTTGCTTAGCACGTTTATTGCCACGTTACGCAGCAGCCAGAAGAAAAACACGTGATACAGTTGAAACGTCTGGTTTTTCTTTCACGTCACACCTTCGTCGTGCACGCAACTTCAAGGCACACGGATCGCCAAAATCGCACCGTAAGGCAGAGGGAATACATATCCTGTTCTACGGGTCCGCGTTACGATAGACGATGTACCTGTATTCTGTTGTATTTACGTTGTGCGTATATTTGGAGTACACAGACGTCAATTCCTGCATATGGTCTGGAATGCAGTTGATATCGATATCGCACAAGCCGCAGCACCAAGCTTGACGTTTATACACACCGATGAAGAAACTCAAGTCCCTTGATTTTGCTATGGATTATACAGCATTTCTCGTTTCGTGGTATTCTCGTTTGGTGGAAAACTTGATGCCCACACAATCTCATGGCATTGCCACTCAGTAGTAACGCAGCTGACGAAAGGGCGTATCTCCTGTGTGTGGGGAGATACAACAATTTCGACAATATACTTGTGATGATATAACTGAGGGTGTTCAAGTTGAATGTGCAGAGCAGCAGTCCAGCTACACACCATGGAGCCAGGTCGTGTAGGTGGCAGGGCCCTGCAGTCATTCTTGCCCATCAACTTCCTGTTCATCTTGTAATCGTGGCAGGATTCTGAAGTTTTTATAGGTTTGAGCAGCGCTGCAACGATGTCAGAAATCCGATACAAGCCTTGCAAGCCATATCAGCTCAACACACTCGGCGTATGCCTTTTTGGCAGACCCTTTTTCCCAGAGCAGCAGGATGTGTGCCCAAGGGAATGGTATACCAAAGAGTTCGAAGGTAAAGCAGACGGGTGGCTCACAGACACATCTTTCGAGCATCTACAAACACAGATCGAGGACTATTTGCGCTTTATCTTCCCACGTTTGAACACAGCGCAGCTCACCTTCAACTGGGCTTTCCTCATTGGTGCTTTTGTATTTGGTATCGTCCCTGGATGCATTGGACTCGTCATTATCTTTCTCAACGGCGACAAGTCAAGACTGGCGTTCAAGGAGATGTGCAAGCGTGCTTTTGACTTAGAGATGGAAGCCAGGCAACGACATGTGCCCCCAGAAGGTCGAGCAGTGGACCTCATCTCACATCATCTAGTATGCACCTACTTTCAGACCTTTCAGAGTGCGTCTTGGACCCCAACGAACCCAATTTCATGGTACGAGAAGTTCAAGAAGCTTCAGGACGTCCCAAAGTTCTGCACGAGGCACACAGGTCTCATCTTGGATGAGTATGAACTCTTGAGTGATCACCAAGAGTTGGTCCCAGCAGCCACAAAGAAGGCAGTCGATATGCTGTCTCGCCCAAGACCAGGTGGATCGACTCGCTACATCTTCCTGACCTTCCTCACTCTTACACTACTGGTTGGTTCGGTGCTGTTGTCTATTTTCTTCGACAACGACCCTCCTGAGCAACCAGAAGTATCGTTGGTGGTAGGAGGAATTGTGATTGGCCTGTTCCTAATGCTCAGCTCCTTGTACCTATGGAGTTGGATGCCGGTGGCAAGAAGGATCGCTGGCCTGGTGAGGCCTGCCACTGAGAGATGGGCAGCAGGATCCATCAGTGACGATACAATCGAGTCTGTCACAGATCTTGGGATGCTGTCAATTCTGGTAACGGAGTTGGACAAGGAGAGAATGTACATTCCCAGCATGATGTATTGGCGGCATGTGGGGCCTGTTATCGATGACGAACCCTCTCAAACTGGCGGAGCTTCGATAAGAAGCAGCCTCAGCCGAGTAAGTGCTGTGTCTTCTGCTTACAATGTACGCCTCGTACCTGATCTGATACCTGCTGTCCACTTGCTTCGCCCAGCAGTACAGTGCCAAGTCTTCCGATGTCCTTCCGTGCACGTGTTGCAATGCTAAAAGATGTTGAAATGGTTCTGCCGAGCTCACTTTCTCAAGTACTCCTCCTCCAACAACAAACAAAGCTCATCACCTCGACTCGACCCCTGTAAGGATAACGCTCATGACAGCCCCTTCAGGATTCCAAGCCTATAAATGTGGCCTCCTCTTACCTGTCTCAGCTATTTTTTATTTTTCAGTTCTCAACAACTCACCCCCATCAACCACAGTCAACTCTCAACAGTACATCATCAATGCAGAGTTATGCTGGATCACACCCCCACAGTGTGCCAGGATCACCGGGCCGCAAGGCACCAGCAACAGCAGGCCTTGGCAAAATCCGCGAGGCTCAAGCAAAGTCCCAGGCAATCCAGAGTCACGCGGTATTAGTGTCTTCCCAGCACCAGTACCAGGACTCGCCAGTACAGCGCCTGACACGGTCCGGCGTAGAACAAGGCGTATCAGGTGGCGCATTGTCGGATGTGTCCACAGGGGTGGCCTTTCAAGGATCAGCGGGGGAGCCACTTGAGCCTTCCGAGGCGACCCTTGGTGAGCATCCAGGTGCAGCAATGGGCGCATCTGATCATTAGAATGTATAGTTTAGCACATTTAGAAGGCTTGTAGGCCGCATCTCGTAGGGATTCCTGTATGGGCGGGGTACCGTTGCGAACACAATTTGCAACGTGTGGAGAATTGGTGAAGGGACAAGTACTTGCGACAGGTGTGAGTAGTCTTGTCAGCTCCCCAGGTATAAGTACTCAGCCGGGGTGATTATCAATCAATCAGATCTTTGGGCTCTGAGGGGTTACGGTGGTTGGTTATCTGCAGATGTGATCATGTGTACCTTCTGGTGATGATTATTTGAGATTTCTCTCGTTCGCAGCCTTTTTCTGGGGCGTATTTTCTGAGGGGCTACTTCGTTCTTTGTAAATTCTTCGTAATGTAACAATGACCCTGAGGGGTTGCCGGGTCAATGTTTTACTAGGTTGCCACTAGCAGTCTTGTTATCCGGCTATACTTGCACGCTGTGGCGATGATACCAGGACGTGCTCCTGCTGACAGCAACATCTACATGGCAATCCAGCGGTCTGAAGAGTTGGTGCTGGTGAAGAGTTGGTGCAATGGATTGCCACGACACGAAGATCCGGGGCACACCACAATGGCAGCAATGGTGTTGGTGATCGAAACTAGTGTCTGAGAGGAGCCATGGCGCCAGAGTAGGCAATGCAGTTTTGGTTTTATTCATAAAAACAGCCTACTAATCGGGAACCACGTGCACCCCAGTACCACATACGGCCATGTATGTACCCAGGATAACAGCTGTCGACCACATGCACTCGCAGGATACAAATTAAATGAGTGGCTTTCTCTTGCTGGTTGGTAACATGTTTGTGCGCACTTTATGTACAGGTTCCTTCAACAGAAGGGTGCAAAGTCACTGAGTGGCCCTTTGAACGCCTCTTGGATTGGAAGATAGAAGTATTCGACAAACCCTCTCTGTTCATGGTTACTGCAACCGAAGATCCCGTATCTTGGGTTTGAACCTCGTGAACTCGCTGGCGACCGCGCGGCAGCGCTTGTGTCGGCAGCTACAAACGTGAGAACAGAAAACCAGTTCATTGATAATCTGCTGGCAGTGCAGACTTTTCAGCGGCGCAGACATCGGACCATGCGGGTTTGAGGACCGGTGCAGTTTTGGCGTATCGGAAATGGTCAACGATAAATTGCATGAATGGTCTGCACGATCCACGTCAGCAGTGCTGTAACGCGAATCCCTTGGAGCTTGACCAACCCTGCGCACGTCCGGGATAATAGTCTATAACTATATGTCTGACGTCGTTATGCATAGTATTTTCTAGTTGAAGCCCTGGTTGAATTGCTACAGCTAAACGTTGCCTCACAGACTTCTGTTGGGAGGATCCTGGTGCCTACCGACCGTTTCGTGCGCTGTACCTAATATAGATCCTCGAAGGAGCTGTTCTGTACTTCTGCATAGTCCATACTTTCAATGCTTGGTCGCGCTGTGTCGTCTTGGGGTGCCGCTGCTGTCTCTGCTTTCAAGCAGGTACAATGCCAAGAGGTGCGCACGTTCACCTGCCGCGGACTCCGAACTCCGCAGTTGCTTGGTATAAACCTTGATACGATTCTACTTGGTCTGGGTTTGCAAGTTCATTGAATATCTTTCACCGAAATGTCTGCTGGATTCAGATTGCGCACACACCATCCAGGCACTGCGGACAAACATAGAGCCTGCGAGATGCTTGAATATGTTTATTGTGAGTGTAAATATACTACGGGGATGTCTGATATGGTGTAGCGTGTGAGCTGCTTACCAAAAAGGTTCCGAGACTGTACCAGTCATGCTGCCGCTTGCAGTCGTGAATGTGACAGGCGCATGTACGAGAACAGGGAGCACTTGTTTGTCATCAAGTCCCTCGATTGTGACTGGTGATGCTTAGACGCTGAGCATGTTGAGACCGTATTCGTGCAGGTGTGGATGCTACCTGCTGCTGCGCGGGCGATGGCCGCCCAGCCCGCGCCAAAACCTGAAATTAGCGGCCCAGGTCAATGGACAGATATTACCGTCGGTCGGGTGATGCGCGAGAAGGTATAGCTCCACTTACTTATGCCACCAGCACAGCGCTGACATGGAAACGATGACGGTGATCTGACTTGACCTCGCGGCCAGCAAGACCTGTGGACACACAGCGTTTGCTCTTTCCCCTCCATCCTGCTCATACTATATATATGTACTTTATCCGCTGTTGCGATGTGCAGGCACAGACAGGTGCCCCCACATCCGCGCTATTTACAGTGAAGACGCACGACTCGGTGTTCGAGGCCGTCCAAAAGGTCCGAAACTACTTATTTTGCCTCATGCATGTGTAGGAGATGCATTTACTCTGTCCTTGTCCGTTCTGTTTCGCCAAGGTCAGTGTGTGCTATGTATATGCATCGACCACCACCAACATTTGGAATAGTGAGGGCAAGAGATGATCGGCAGTATTAGTCAACACATGTGGTTGTGGAAACCAAGATTTGCCGTACAGTTCAGTGTGCCCTTGATGCAATGTAGCAAGATGGTTGGGCTGTACCATTGGTACAGGTCACGAAGCATGCTGCACCAGAACACGTGTAACGGTATAATGTAATGTATTTCAATGTCTTCAAGACGTGCAGTCAGCAATAACGATCCTCTGAGATGCAGATGGCCCAAGCAAATGTGGGGTCAGTGATCGTTCTGAAGGGCGAGGAGCTCACTAAAGAGGACATTGCTGGAATCATCACAGAGCGAGGTTTGCCACTAAAATAATTGGTTTGCGCCTGCATTTGTGTGCTTGCTCAGTTCGTGCTGCTTTCTGGCACCTGCACTTGCTTCCTGTGAATGGTTTGGTACAGAATCGCCATGCGTGATGCATGCACACGGCAGCTTGCCAACATAATACCTGGAAACGTATACCCGAGTGTTGTCGATGTCTGGTTGAAATTGCTCGGGTGGATGCTGAGGCCACATATTAATGATTATTCAACCCCGAGAATGAAATTGAGCCAGTGACATCCAGTTTTGCGACCTGATTCGTTCGATTGCCTTGGCCTTGGCCCTTAATCGCTCCGTCCCTCAACGGGAAAAAAGGGTACCACTGCAGTGCTCAAAGAGCAGGAACTGGATCCACCCAGATTAACCGTCAACTAAACAGGACATGCCGGGCACATCCCCTTGAACACTGTACATCTACCAGCAGTTACTCGCAGGCTCCAAAACAGCACATCAGCGGCTCACGAACGAACGATTCAGTACCACAAACGATTTGATGTTTCATGCAGTGTATGTGTGTGCAGATTACCTACGGAAAGTGGCAGTCGCTGGAAAGGTGCTCCACGTACTTCATGGTTTATACACTTTGAATGAACCTCACCTAACATTTTTTACGGATGTTCTGTGATCCATGTGATCTTGGGCCTCTTGAGCGATTCTGCCAGTATATCATTTCAGAGCGACCTTATGTGTGTTTCGTCTAGTACAGAGGCATGTATGTTCTGCATAGGGTGAAGCAACATGTTCGCTGCAGCATTGACAGCTTATGATGTGCACCTGCTCTTTCACGAAATGTCTGAAGCAATGTGTAGAGGGAAGTGACTCAGTTGCTGTTCACACACAGCTGTACATATTCACACGCTGTAGTACATGTCTGGGACACAATACAGACCTGTATCTTGTCGAGCTGCGAGTCAATTCACCCAACACCATTGTATCAACTACTTCATTGTATCAGCCACACGCACTCAGTTGTGTCAAGTAGCAGCTTCATTGTATGAACTGCATGTTGTGTGATTGCAGAGCTCGAAGGAAATGAAGTGCTCTGCACTCATGACTGGGACCAGAGAACTCAGCACCCTTACGCCCCAAGATAGTGCGCCACCTTGGTCTACATGCTTAATATCCTGAATTGTATGAATTATCATGATATATCAGCAGAAAGTGCGCCACCTCTGTCTGCATGATTATCATCCAGAATTGTCAGAATTGTCATTGTTTATCAGCACGCTACTAGGCCTGAATGCAGAACAGAGCCACAGTTGTGTGCAGGCACTGTAGGTGTGTACCTCTAGTTCTTCATAGAATTGTCTAATGCTTCATGTACACACGCTCAAGTCATCCCTGTGTCCCATTTCTTCTTGTATGCTTGTGCAGTGCTGTGATCGTTGGATCAGGTCATGTGCCATAATGTGCCGTGGCACGCTATGGCTCGTATCCACAGTATAGTGAGGTTTCTATGCTAATGCCAGGCAATCTATGGCTCGTGTTACCAACATAGTGAGCTTCCACAACATAGATTGTGCTAGTGCCAATAAACGAGGGTTATGCAACAATTGCAGCAGCTGACTGCAGGTATCTTCAAGGCAATGCAGCTGATGGAGGAGAAGAACATCAGGCACATTCCCATCTTTGACTCTGAGTCCTTGCTGGGCATGCTGTCTGTGAAGGATGTGGTAGCGACTCTGATGGCAGACCGCGACTCTGAGCTGAACTCAATGGCTGATTACATCAATGTTACATATTAGCCGCTCTCAGAATGTGTGTTGCGTCGTGTTGGCAGTAATTGTACAGGTGAGACGTTGAAAGCCTGACACACGTATGTGCTCGTGGTGCCTTCCTTGTGGTTGCAAGTGACGCCTTGGCAGAGCTCTCTGATCTCGAGTTGTGGGTGGCTGTGTTGCTGGTGTTGCATGTCACAGAGAGAAGAGGGCATGTGGAGGTGTTGTAGTCAGCTATCTTACGTCAAAATCGCCCTGTTGTGTGCACTCGACAGCATGACCATGTTTGCTCTACTAGCAAGAGTCGTAGGTAGTCTTGTTTTCTGTGGAGCATGTTCGCTGTTAACCTGTCTGTCTTTGTCTGAGGATCATTCGCCTCAGCTCGTGGACGTTCAAACCAGGTCTATCAGTAGCACAGCTGTTACTCGGCTATATATTTTAATTGCGAGTTTTGGGGCTATCTGAAGTGTGAGGCGTCTTGCTGGATGCGAGACACATCCGGGAGTGCTTCAGGCATCAACCTCGCAACATCAAGGACAGACAGGTCAGGTGTTCTGGGCATACCAGCAATTATTTTGGTTGGTACTGAGCTTCATACATGCGTACGTGCGTCTCGGTAGAATCCAGTGAGTTGCACAATCGGAAGGGTTGGGCCCAAGCGTGGTTTTGCGTTGCTGCCCACTGTACATGCAAGTTGGCTCCAATGCAGGCTATCTTGCTTGAGGACAATGTCCTGTACAGCTGTGTGGATGAGGTCATGCTTATGGCAGCAGCCTGCAGAATATGTTCAACGACACCCTGTTCATGAATGCTCCTGGATGTTGCTGAATTCAGATGAATTCAATTGGGCCCGATTGCACACCATGTGGTATATACCTCATCATAGCAGTATACTGCAGTAGGCAATTGCCCAACTGTTAACCCAGCTGTTCATGTCAGATAGCAAGCATGCATCACACCTACTGCTTCGTTTTCTCTCGTAGCGGCCAGCTGCTGGCCCGTTTTCGCCCGTTTTCGCCCGTTTTCGCCCGCTGACACAGGACTCGGGTGGACCCCCCTGTGAGAATACATCACATGGTTTATGCATCACCTGTGTATGACTGGTATAAAGTCATGTCTCTGTCGTACAGCTGCTGTGCTGACGTGACTAGGCCTAAGGTTGTAGCTCTCCACCCCTTCAGTTCTGGCGACTACTATATCCGTCGACTAGCGTTAGCACAACCCGCACTTTGAACAAGGGGTTACAAATGTACTCTCAAGGTAACTGCTGCCGCCTATGTTCTGCTGTTTAGTGCCGATGCGCACTACATTGTCTCTTGGCGAACACCGGCACAGCTAGCAGTGTCTAACCTGCACGAACAGTTTGCAGTTGCTGTAACTGCGCTCCGCGATCTTCAGCAGCAGCTTGCAGCCTCGGAGCAGCATGCTGCGGAACTACGCAAGCAAGTAGACGATGTACGGGATGAAACAAAGGCAGTACAACGAAATGCCGAGCAGGATGTAGCGCAGCACGAACTTGAAAGATCTCAGCTCCGACAGCTAGTGATTGAATTGAAAGATGAACTGCAGCATGCTGTCCGGGTAACGCGGTTCTTCTGACTATTGCCATCTCATGTTGAGCGTTGTTAATGATGTGTTCCCCTTGTTCACCAAGCTCTAGCATGTCCACACATGAACTCTGTGTTTCCATACATCTGCATTACTCACATCCCGACGTCCCCGCCATGTTTACTCTTGCCATCTTGCCTTGCTGATGTGGGACAATGTGTAGGACCAGGACCACTCTCAAGACTGCAACAATTCACTCCGCAGGGAGCTCACAGCAGCCCATAATGAACTATCTTCAGTCAAAGCGTCAAATGCCACGCTTGAGGACACTATGTCACTGCGTTTGACAGATATCCGACAATTGGAGCAGGAAAAGTCCAGCTGCCACAGCACAATCAGAGATTTGACATCTCGAACGGAAGCTTTGGAAGAGAAGCTGGAAGCAAGCAAGGATGAAGTACGCCAGGTGCTCTACTGTTCCTTGAACGCAGGTCACAGCCGACAAGCGCTTTGATTCCCTTCCAACTGCCAAGCAGTTGTCCCATTTGCGTCCTTTGCATCCTGTTCATCAGTTTAGAGCCTTTTTCATGTTTATCATACCCTTATGGTCTCTCAATCCCGCACTCATCTCATTGGGCTTGTAGTCAGTGGGCCTGTCTTAGTAAGATACATTGCTTACAGCACACCATACATAACGGTACAGAGCTCATCAGAGCTTCTTGCTGAGGAGCTCCCACAAAGTAAAGAGCTCCTGCAATGCTCCTTGACGAGGAGCTTATCAGTACTTTGCAGTTCTCTCCGTAACGTGGTGTCAATGCCATCCACGTCTCATTCTGAATGGCTTACACCACGCTCCAGGCCCTGAGTGAGAAGCAGAACATGTCTTCCTCTTCAGCTGTCACGGGTTTGCTCACCTAGGCAAGCAGACAGTGGTATACAATCCCAAATATGGTACAGGCAGAGTCACGAGCAGCAGATGCATTCATGGCGCGTGAAGAGCTTCAGAGCGCTCTTAGAATAGCTCAAACAGAAACTCGGACTGTGGAAGACAGGCTTGCAGCCCTCCAGAGGACCTCTGAGGCCGCAGCGGCAGAACTAAGAAATGCGCAATCCGAACTGGATGAGTCCAAGCGAGAATCTCAGGAGCTGAGAGACGCTTTGGAGACGATGAGGGAAGAGCTAAGTGCTGTGTATGCCCGAGCGCATTCTGCGGAGGTGAGAATTTTACATCTGTGTAACTGTAGTGAACTGCTGTTGTGTTTCCTCTGACCTGCAAGAGTAGTCAACACACTACCAAGCCTGAACTTGGTGTGTGAAAAAAACTTCTTTTGTAGTTGGCGGGAAGCCCACACTGTTCTGATCACTACTGTGCTAGCCACAGCTTGTGGTTATATGCTGTACAAACCGTAACATGCTTCAGACTGCATGCTTTGATACAGCAACTAATACACTGTTGGATTGTTCAGAATGTCCCAGCTGCATACATCACAACACTCAAGCGAAGGCTAGAGTACGCGCACAGTTCTGGTCGCCTTTTGTGAATGTAAATACTGCAATATGCTCTGTGATGGATAAATGCACCAGCCTAGAAGAGTGCTCTATCAAGTGTCCTTATAGAGCACTCTACAACCTTGCTGGCACTCTGTTATAGCAGAGAGAGTTACAGGCCTCACCATCGTCACATGCTGCAAATTCGACTTCAGTAGCTAGCGAAGACTTCATGCACCTTCATTGATAACGGCATGCAACTTGACACGTGACTGACCAATACAGGTGTCAGCCGCATCAGCTGCAGCGGCTGCATCAGCACCAGCAGCGGCGCTGCACACGGCAACGGAACGCATGAAGCAGGAGGTGGCGGTGGTGCATGCGCTGTCGCTGCGAGGGGTGAATGCTGAGGGCACACTGGAGGCTTGTGAGGCGGCACTGCTGCGAGGCCTGCAGAGCATCAGCAGGTGCAGTTCGCATACTCGTTCTTGTTCTTGCTTCTTGTTCTTTTGGTGTGTGCGCTTTTGTGCTGCTCCAGTTTGCGTCCCTCTGGTGTCGTGGGGCATCTAGACCTACACTCCTCCATCTCTGTCAGCAACTCTCCCGACCTATGAAGGTTATATTTCTCCATTGGTGGCTTCTATCGCAGGTGTAGTGCATCTATTTGGTGGTGGTATGCAGAGTTGCAGAGGCGTATGAAACACTCAAGCCGCAGGCACCTCACAGCAGGCCCAGCACACCATTCCACGCCAAGGAAAACCGTCCAGATGCTTACCAACGCTCATCTTCCTGCGATACAGCTTTGGCACCCCTGCAAGATACCAGCAACCGCGGGGTCGCCGCTCCTCTCCCACCAGCTCTGCTGCACAGACCTGGGTCCTCTCCTGGTTGCCACTTCCCATCTGAAGCCCCTTGTAGCCACTTGCAAGATACACATCTTGCGACATGTGCTGCAATGCAGAAATCTTGTTCAGCATGCAGCTCCCCTTTGCCAGGTCCTTGCAGTACTGCCGCCGAGCAGCCTGATGCATGCATTCCTCGAACGCATGACAGTCAAGCTTCTGTAGCCCCTGCTGTGATCGCTGCAGTGCATGGCTCGGAGCTTGCACCATCAGAAAGTGCACCGCAGATGTCTACAGCTCTGCCCAGCAAAGCGCCTTTTCAATGCATGGCAGACATGCATGCACCGCTAGCACCCACAGATCCGCCATCAACAGGAACCAGCCCCCCGGAAACCCCCCCCATGCACGTGGGGCAACCTCCAACACCTGGAACTGGTGCGCCTGGGGTGGCACCATGGTTTTCTCAATGGTTCCATGAATCCTTCTCGAACGCTCATGCATCACTCGCAACGATCGCAATGCCGCACATGCATGCGTCCATCTCGACACAGTCTCCAGGGGTAACCCTCCTGGCTGCACACAGCAGCAATGAGACCGCATGCAGCTGTCCGCCTCAGCCCCCCTCAGTGCCCCCGAGCCCCCATGCACCCTCCGAAAACCCACACATGATCTTGCTAGCGAAGTCTGGAGACTCCTGCAACGGCAACAGTTCCAGAGGAACATCGCCATCTCCAGAGCTGTTGCGCCCCCAGCAACCGCAGGCCCCCCAACCCCCTCCGCATCCAGCAGCCCGGCGCAGCTGCCACAGCGGTGCCGTCGATTCCACGCCCCCTGAAGCCACCGCAGCACCAGCGCATCAGGAACCAGAAACTGCATCGAAACGCATCAACTGCGCTGGCAATGTAGCTGTACATAGTAGCTGCTTAGGAACAGACGACTCAAAAGGCCATGCTGCGCACACAGTGTGGCCCACAGCCGCGACTGACGCATGCAACCACACACATGACCGTGGCTGCCACAACTGTAGCACGGCTACCCCAGCGGTTCTTGTGCAACCATACGAAGAGCAATCGCAGCAGCGGACCAACTCTAGGCACTCAGCTCTGTCCTCTGTGTGCCCCAAGTCACACCCATGTGGTGTTTCGGGGGTGACTGGGCCGCAGGCTCAGGTGGCAGTGTCAGCGGCGGCAGAGGCACCACCTCTGCAACCACATCGAACCTCCTCTCCAGCATTTGGGGCTGCTATACCAGACCAGGCGACCCTCAGTACGTATCATCACCGAGACCTGGAGAATAGCACATCTCAAGTTCCCGCAGATCCTTCCAGTCGTGCAGAAGGTTCTAGAAGCTTCAGTGTGCGTTCGTCGGGATGCGGGCGAAGCTCGCGTGCAACGTCTCCAACGCTCCGCGACCTTCCAGATGATTCCATGCATGCGTCAGAGGGGCGGAGTGTGTGGCTACAGGGGGAAAGATTGCAGCAACATGCGAGTATATTTTCTGATGCATCTGGCTGTTTGCCAGAGGGCTCAACTCATTGGACGCGTTCGGGCCAGAGAGACAAGCTGCGCATGCATGATCGCAATGTATCATGGGATGATGCAGCTCAAATGAGCTCCACGCCATCACACTGGATCGGCCACAAAGCGAGCAACAGCTGCGCAGAGGAACACGCTCCCAACAGCAGCGGAGCGTCGCATGGTCCTGGCTCAAGGCTGAAGACCACCACGGCAACTCAGCGAGCTAAATCTCCCTCACACTGCATGCCTGAGCACTCCACTGAGTACCAGGGATGTGTGCAAAGAGGCATGATTGCGAGTGCAGTTGCACGTGCAGCAGGTGCTTCACTGTCTCATGTTGAGCGGTTTCCAGTCTGCAGAGTATTCATGTTGCACATGCATGTTCGATCATTGCCACAGTTATTCGACTCCACTTCTGAGACTTGCTGACAGGGCGTGGATGAGACTGAGAACGTGGCCTTGTACCAAACTCAACACACGTGATCATGTACTGTGGTTTGTACTTCACGTATAAAGCAAGTGTACTGTGTACTTCTGCTTGTTTGTGTCAGGTATCGTAGGGTTGACGGTACATCCGCTTTTTGCACCATCGAATGTGACTGTGCCTGTGCACAAACTCCCGCACACACCACTGCTGGGGCATGCATCTGGCCAGAAAGTGATCGGAACGTTTGGCAGAATGTGATCTTCTAGCCGGAACATGATAGGAACGTAAGATCCCAGGTCCGTACATTGCAGATGTGGATGGATCATTTGAGCAAGTAGACATGCGACCACAGCCAGGTTCACCAGAGTCCCCTCGGCAGGGTGTGCCGCTGGAGAACTCCAGCGTGTTCTCTGCTGATGAGTGGAATGCTGGAGAGGGGCCAGAGGAGCCTTCAGCAGAAACCATGGGCGAAGAGAGCAGCGCAAGCCTCGCTGGTACTTCCCCTGGAACCCTTCCCCTCTCACTGCCATGTGCAGAGGGATTTTAAGCATGCTGGGGGGGGGGGGGGGGGGGGGGGGGGGAGGGGGTTTTTCAGCCTGGGGCCCCCCCCCCCCCCCCCCCCCTCCCCTTCAGGTTGTTTGCTCACAGGACTGTGACTGTCATCACCATTGATGTGCTGCTAATGTTTGGGTTGTCGGGGCTGGGGGGGCTTCCTGTTCCTTTACTGTGAGGTGATCTAGGACACTGGTTCATAAGAACGCACATAGGTGCATGCAGTGCAGCACGCTACTTGCAGCCACCAACTCCCTTATGAATGGCTGCAATTCACGTGCACACTTGTCTGATATCGTGTACACAAAACTCAAGCTTGAGAACAAGGTTCTGTTTCTGCCGCAGGCTACTGCAGGGCAGCAGACACAGTAGACCCCCCTGCAGTGCATGAGTTCCCATCCTCCTCGTCCGTGTCAGAATATACCCCATTCAGTGGGTCAGCATCGAGACCCCCCGGGCATCTGCGTACAGCCACCGCGTCACGCACCCGGACCGCTGCGACCCCCCCTCCTCTTCCACCCCCACGCAGCGCCCCCCGCATCCCCAGCACCACGGGCCACCTCCGCCGCCGCCAGATCAGCAATAGCTGCGCCACCTCGGTCCCCAAGTCCGAGCCCCGTTCTGCTTCCTCAAAGCACGCAGTGCAGCGCAGCGTGGCACGTGCGCCGAAACTAAAAACTTCAGTGATCCCGATAAGATCCACGCGCGCCTCCCGCGGCCACAGCAAATCCACAGCGGCGCCACCAGTAGCCACTCCTAAGTCATGCAAAGTGTCGCGGGGCAGCTCCGCGGTGCGCTTGCAAGCAGCCGCTCGCTCCAGCACCGGCGTTGAGTGCAGCCTCGCAACTCCCGGATCCCCTAGAGTGTCTACACCATTACACACGCCTCGGTCTAGGCGCTCAATGGGCAACAGCCCAGGTGCATCACGTGTGTTCCGTAGCTGCCTGCATGCATTGGTGTCTGAGCTTCAGTGCCTGTGCGATGTAACTTCTTTGGTTTGTTCCTGTTTATGGTTGTTGTGGGTTGTTGGTGTGCTGTGCTTTCATTTGCTCCCTGCTTCATCACCAGATTGTTTGAAGCTTGCCGCAGCCTGTCCTGGCCAGGAGGAGTGTTGGGCGCACACTTGCGCCTGTCTGATATCAGTAGGTGGGTCATGAAGCCAACGAAATGAAGTTTTCTCCCTCGGTTGCCACGGCATTCGTTTGCACATTTTACTCGTGGACAAGGCGATTGACAAGGTTACTGCAGACATTCCTTGTGGAGCAGGTGCATATGCCTGTCTTGATGCTATTGCAACGAACAGCAATGCTAAATGCGACTGCATCTGCGAGTTCACGACAAAACCTGCATCTGCTAGTTCACGCTCACAGCGCGAACTCGCAGCGTGAATAAGCAAACCGTAATTACGCGTAATTCAGAGCTGCCATTGCAGGAGGGCGGGCCTCCTCTGACGCAGGGCTAGCAGAGCGCATGGCCCAGCTTCGCAGTGACCTGAGCAGGCAAGACCTGCAGCACGACGCCCTGCTGAGGCAGATCGCTGCATGCCACGACTCCAGAGAAAGGTGGCCCACTTCCCTTCTGAGTTCTGCGCTGTTGTTTGCCTAGCTCTTTTGGTTGTGTCTTTCTATGTGTGCCTGCTCATCTTTACACTTTCATCTCCTGATGTGCACTTCAAGTCTCTTCTCGGTGGCTCCTCGTTTCTTGCAGCGCACTGCGTGGTTCCAGCTTAGCTTCATGGCACGCTCTTTATGCTTGTTGGTGTGCAGGAGCAAGTTTCAAGGGGAGCTGAAGTTGTTGCGTGAAGCAATGATACACACCGGCCAGCAGCTGATGGCCATCAACTCCAGTTTATCGTGACGCTGAAAGTCCATATTTCGCTTGAAGGTGAATTTCCGAGGAGGAGAGAGGGAATTCCCCCTTCCCCCTCCCGAACGTCTGGAGCGGGTCTGTGAACAAGTCAGTTGTCGGGGATATTGTCACTCGTCTAGCTTCGATGCATGTCCCTGAAAATTTTCCAAGCTGTGACCTGCTCTGAAGGGCACAACAGAACACGAGCAGAGCTTCCACAGTGAAGTTCATACTTGCGGCTGCAACTGCACTAGCTTTAATAGAAGAACTATGTAAGTGTCACTGACGTGCCACACGTCGTACGACAATTACACTGGCTCGACAGAGCCACCATACCGCAGGGAACGCTTGCTTCACTTTCACTCAAGTTCAACCAGAAGATTCAATGCATTGCCAGGTCTGCAAGCTGGAAAACAAGCAACGATTCCTGCGCCTTCGCTAGGATCTATAACTGTGAGAAGCTAATAGCATCACGTTTGGACAGTTCGTACATGCAATGGCCTCCACATGCCTTTTGCTGGTGCATATGTACTCGTGCTCCGTAAATCTGAAGCAACCATGAGCAATCAATTAGTAAGCTCAACGAACACGGTCTGTCAGAATGCTACTGAAACTCTTAATCACCGAAGGTCTTAAACTTGACTAGCCCCAACTTCTGAGAGTCTAGATGCTGCAAGTGATAGATGTTGGGGAGCTGTAGCGTATGCTGCAGCCAGAACGTTTCACAGACGCCCTTCTCCAAGCCCTCCAATCCAATGCTATGTGGAATGTGCTAACGAGGGCCCACGTCACACTGCAAGCTGGAGGAACGCAGGAATATGTCGGACGTATACTCAGCAGGCAGATACTCAGTCCTGCCCCCCACAGGATTGCTAAATATTACACCATGACAGTCCCCCCTCGGACCCAGAAACCCACAAGCTGCAGCTGCACTCACTCCAAAAAGCAGCACACTGCCATCAATGCTTGTGTCCGCCCAGACAGGTGCGCTGATGGGTCCTTGTCAACCTTGCCCTGCTGCAGCAGCCGCTCTAGCCGCCTTCATCACTTCAGTTGTGTTATTTGACGCCTGAATGGGGTGCCCCAGGCGTGTGCCTGTGACGGACCGAGGCAATGAGAACTGCCCAGACTCTACTGGACTGTGGGAGCGTCAAAGTATGTCTTTACCACGTACGCTATAGCTACCAAAAGGATCGGTAGAAGCGCCTGTAAGATCTTCACAGGCAGCGACTTCTGCTTGCTGACGGAATATGATGTGGTGTTTAGGTGTGCTTCTTTCAAGGGAGCAGGATCCCCTCCCTGCATGCTATCATGTGACACTCATTTGAAACACTGTGTCGCATGACACTGAGATCGATAAGAGAATGCACGCACAGCACGCTCATGTACACCACTGGCTTGCATGGAGTTCAGATTGCTTGGAGAACGAAATAAATGTGGATGGACAGCAGAAATTGTGGTTTTCCACGTATAGTACGCAAGCACAAGCACACGCACAAGCTCAAGCTCAAGTAAGCCCCTTGTATGCTCAAGCACACACGCGGCATGTTATTGATCTGTGCAGCGACAAGAAGAGTTAGTACGAAACTACGACGTGAATTTCACATGTAAGCTACTTGGAAGCAGGGTTGGAAGCTCAATAAATCCCTTACATGCCGGCAGTTGAAATCTCAGTTGTTGTGAGCATCTGTCAGGCCACAGAAGCAGGCAAGCCTGCTGCTATTCACTAAGCCTTTTAGACATGACGCGGTGACAACAAACTGCGAGTGCTGAAAGCTTCAAAATTATCTAGCATCTGGATGGCAACAACAGCAATCGTTCCTCGTGGTTGTTGCTGCACCCAGCAGTCAGGAGCTTCTGAAGCACACCTCGTAGCTGCCGACTTCAAACTCGTTCATGTGTTCTCTGGCCTTATTGCTGTGTCCATAGTACTCGAACTCTTCTGTTGCATCTTTGCCTGGACGTGGAAGAAACGTGAATCGGCAGGACCTGGACCCGCTTTCCTCCACTACAAAGCACCGCAGTGCACCGTTTATGCACGAGTAGGACGATCACCGCTCATATTTGAACTCTATTTCATTCTGTAGACTGGGCTCGTCACGTGCAGTGTTTGCTGCTGGAACACATGGAGCTCTTTCAGGATGCTTGTGGAGGCAGTGTTGAGAACATGCTGCATAGCCACACACCGTGCGACATTTCACAAACACGCTCGCGTTGAAAACGAGTCACCCAGACTCGGTTCAGCGCATGGACGAGCATGCTGGTAAGAGGACACTGAGAGCCACACTCTCTCGAGGCATCACGTAGGTCAAGACGAAGGAGAGCAAGGCATGCGCACCTGCAAACTCCATCATAACATCAAGACCACCTGGATGGTCGACAAGGTAAGTGGACACATCGTATACTTTTCCATGAATGGCCAACCAGCAGTCCTTCTCCTCGACGTGCTGCTGTAGGTCCGCCTGTGAAATCACCTTAGGCTCAGTCATGCTACAGATTCCAGCAAAATTATCAACTTTGTTGACTGAGAAACGCAGGTGCAGCTGCTGACTAGAAATCCGACGCCGGCGTCAGTCAAAACTGCTCGGGTCTGAAGACCTGCCCAGGCACGTGCTAGATGCAACAAGAAAAGAGGAGAAGGATATACAGTGCTATGAATATTAGTGCTACCTAGTGTGCTATTAATTGTATGGTCAGTGAGTGTAAAAAACGTGCGGTTGCATGCAGATCAACATGTGGTGCGCACACTGGTAACTGGCCGAAAACATGTTCTGCAACTGACCAAACGCGGAACTACAATCTCGACATATTTGCAGACAATGAGTCTGTCTTGGGAGTATATCCGCATCCAGAATACCGGGTTGGCCGCTGTGCATGGTACCACTTATTATGCGCCATACTGCGTTCAACTGCCATTGAAAGACGTCTAAATATGAAGCTTAAGTACAGTGCTGATCTGAAAGGCCACGTAGCGGCTGTGAGGCTAGTTCTCGATCAGTGTTCTGGGAACGCAGGAGCTGTGCAGTGTGTTCCTGGCGGCAAGGGTGTTTCACTGGAATATGAGGGGTGTACAATCACAGGGGTTAATACTATTTGCAAGGCAATTGCTAGCGAATGCAATCCCGAACTGCTTGGAGACGGTGGTGATGTGGCAGCACAGGTGCGTGAAGCTTCCTGTTTAGGAACCCTTGCGCAGCGCTCAAAGCAGACGTGCCTGGTACACGCACTACAATTTACTGATACATTTTTTTTCTATGAGATGCATATGTGTAGGTGTTGCACGCACACATGACACCTTCTGCGACTCTGCGATCCACAGGACATGCCTGAATGAAGCTCCACAAAGTTCATTTTTATGTCCTGCTGGTAAGATCAGTTGTAGTGTATCTGTTGAGATCAGTTGTAGTGATGAGCTTATACTGCTGGGAACCAGGGGCACTTCAGCTGGACCCAAGTATCCCTGATAGGCCCAGCATCAATGCCCACTGACCAATGTCTGCTCTATGGGTGTTTACATGTGTCAGGATTGGCAAGCTGCGGATTCCAAGAACATGAGCCGAATGCTGAAGTTGGGCGTGTCAGATTCTGTGCTCAGGCGTGGTTAAATATGTGTGTATAGAGCACACACTGCGCAAACGTATTACGTTTTGGGACGATGCCTTTCTCCGTTTAACAATGTATATAGCGCAGAGGAATCCAGAACACTGCACCATTGCATCCTCGGCACAGAATTTCGTCTACACTTCATTTCGTGTGCTCTCCACAGCTGTGAGTGGGTGTTTGCAGGTAGATCAGTGGCTGAATTTCATTCACAAGCGTTTTCTACCAGCGTCAGATGATGCTCTGATGGAACTCAACCAGTGGATGTCTACCAGGACCTTCCTGTGTGGCCACATCTTCACACTTGCAGACTTGTGCATGTACGCTGCTCTTAGCCTCGAAATGGTGCGTTCAACACTACTGTAGAAGGCTAAGAGTGCTACAAATTGCCTTTTCTATGGTGGCCCTGTACCAAACAGTGGTTTCATGTTTCGGGTTTTGCTGCTTCTGGTGCCGCCTTGCGCCATCCAACATCCCGTTCTGTACTTTCTGTAGGTAGCTCTACCGGTAGCTCAGCAGTCAGTCTTCTGCCACGTATTAAGGTGGTACGATCATGTGCACCATGCATACGACACCGCCACCTCAGCATCAAAGTCTCCGGTTTGCCCAGCTGTGGCGCTGCCAATATCCACCGCACCTAAGCCACCTGCAAGCCCCGTGGCAACTGCCACAACCCCAAGTGCCAAGGTGGCTACAGGGGGCACCGCCGCAGCCGCGGCCGCATCGGCATCCGCAGCTGCAAAACCAGCTGCTCCTGCGAAGGCAGCAGGTAAAGGGAAGGAGGAGAAGAAGGGTGGGGGTAAGGTAGGTGCCCCTGTGGCCACTGCGGGGAAGGAGGGCGCCCCTGTGGCCACTGCTGAAGGAGCAGCGGCGCCGCCGAAAGAGGCTGCCAAGGGGGGCAAGAAGGGCGGGGGTGACGCAGACGCCAGCGAGGCAGAAAAGAAGAAGGCGGAACGCGCGGCCAAGAACGCTGCAAAGAACGTACGCATGCTGCTGTAGCATACTGTGCATGCTGCTACTTACTGTGCCCCTCATAACTATGGCTCACATAAATGTGCTCCCTGTGCTCCAGTGATCACCAGTGTCGCTTAGTTTGTTAGGGCACACACCCAAAATTAGCCCCAAGTATTGAGAATTGTTCCATGTATGTCAGCGACACTGGTGATCAATGCTGTGCTCTGCTGAGCTATGAGGCAGTCTGATATGATCTGCTGATGTAGTGCGCTGACATACTCTGCTGTGCTGCTGTCCTGATAAGCTCTTCTCATCTTCTCTGCTGATGTGCTTTTTCTTTTTATTAAAATTACCTTATTCTTTTTACAAACAATGTAAAGAGAAGAAACACCTTGCCTATAATCTCGCCCCGGCTTTTAGTTAATATCCACAGGTGTTATGCTCTGCTGATATGCTGATATGCGATATGCACAGTGATATGTTCTGCTGATATGCTGAAATACTCTGGCACGCCCAGTGACTGGTGTGGCCGGAGCTCCTCTGGATTGTGGTGGGCTGTTGGGAGGGAGAGGGATAGACTGCAGTTTGCTGTGCGACGCGATGAACTAATGCATGAAGGGCATGCAGGCACCTGCGGCGGCTGCGCCCGCCACTCCAGACGCGTTGAACATTCTGGTGGGGACCATCGTCACCGTGAAGAAACACCCAGATGCCGAGAAGCTCTACGTGGAGGAGATTGATGTCGGCGAGGCCGCTCCACGGCAGGTGGTTTCAGGTGTGGCGTGCGGCGCCGCTGATACCATGACCGCCTGTTCACACCCCAAAGCCACTGCTGTTGTTCAAAGCGATCAATGAATGCTACCTAGATGAATACAGTGCGAATACAGTGAAAATGTATTGTGAAAACATCATGTGAGTACAAAAATGAATCTATTAGGGTTTATTGTTTGTCGTGATTGGTGCCGCAACGTGGCTACAGGTCCACTGTGCTTGCAGCAAGAAAATTGTGAATAGCACAAGCGCAACTTTGATAGGAAATGAAAGACATATACAGCGAACGTGCTATACGAAAGGCGCGGTGTTGTGCTGACGAGGTGGTTCGCCTGCAGGACTGGTTGACTGGGTGGCTGAGGCGGACATGCATGGAAGGAGGGTAGCGGTGCTCTGCAATCTGAAGCCCGCCAAGATGCGGGGCGTGATGTCGCACGGCATGGTGCGCACCCCCTCCGCCACTTCCAGCATCACATGCATGCATGCACCTACTTCTACAGACCGGAAAGGTATTGAATAGGCATGAACCCAAATAGCCAAAAGCAACAAGCACCATTACATGCCGCAGCGTTGCCGTTTTCTGAAAGTTGATCTCGGCCGCCAGCCCACTATGCTCCTTCCTTTCGCTCAGCAGCAGCAAGATGCAGGCACACCACACAACACAGCTGCAGTCTCTGCCCATGAGGAGAGTATCCCTTTGTCGTGTTGACAGCGTATACTACGTTACAATCTGAAAAGGTAGTAAACAGGCATGAACCAAGAAAGCGAAAAAGCAACAAACAAAACTGTGCTGAGAGCACTAACCTCAGGGGCATGTACCACATTGATCTAGGGTTCCCTGCTGAAGGGTTTGCATGTGCATGCATTCATCGTTAAGTTTCAACCAAGTCTGCATGGCTGCACACACCACAGCTTTATACTTGCAAGCAAGATGTAGTTCAAGTTCCCCCACTTCAGTAAGGGACCCTGTATACATGTATTTACATGCATGCAAACCATTCATGCGACCCATGCATACATGTAGGTGCTGTGTGCGAGCGCGGAGAGTGCAGTGGAGCCGCTGGCGGTGCCAGAGGGGGTGCCCAACGGGGAGAGGGTCATGGTGGGGGGCTTTGATGCCGCACCCGAGCCTCAGCTTCCCCCAAAGAAGAAGATATGGGAAGCGTTGATGCCAGATCTGGCAACTTCAGCAGGTGTGCGAACACTCTTTCTATTTTTTTCTTTCTTGCCCTGTGTGGTTCCTATTCAGCTGACATGTGGCAGCTTGAGCACTGCGGTGGTGGCTGTTTGGATACAGTTTGAATGTTGAAGAGGAGAGGTTGCGAAGTGTCGGTTTCAACAGGCTTACAAATCGGAACTGTTTCATCAGCCAGTCTGTTCATATTGTGTGCACAGTCTGTCCACATTATGAAACTCACACTGTGCTTGGTGTGTGTGCCTTCATGAGTTCAATCTGTTGCCAGCAGGTCTGTATGAACCGAGAAACTCACTTCTGTCAGTTGATTCAAAGGAAAGTCAACACTGATGCTGTGCATTTGTCAGGGCGCAGGGGTTGGGATCACGTTTGATTGCACAAAGCTTTCAAAAACAGTGACTGTGGGTTCAAACTGTTTGAAACTGTGGCAGTGGCTGAGGTGCAGAGGGGGTGGCGGGATACAAGGGAGCACCTCTAGCCACCATGAAAGGCCCTCTCACGTCCAAGGTCACAGGCGCCCCGGTGAAGTAGAGGCTTGCTGTGTGCAGCTGGCATCTGTGGTTGTGCTTTTGTGTTGCCGGTTGAAACTGCAGTAAATGGGAAAATAGCCAGGCATGTGACATTGTTAAATTTTCAAGCCGACAAGGCAATCGTGCATCTCTGGTTTTCCTGTGTTGAAGAGGCAGCCGCCCTATGATTCAGCTTCAATCTCTTTTTTGTGGCCGTCTTCCGTTGATTTCGGTTATTTTCGGGTTGTCAGTGACACAGGCCTTCGCATCACAAGTCCGACCAAGTTTCGCGAGAACGTTTCTTTGCCAGATACAAACTTGACAGCCTGCACTGTACTTGTAAAATGCTTGTTTTATGTTGGGAGGGATCATGTGTTCACAGGATACCATGTCGCATGTCTGACTCTGCATCTCGCCACGCCGCTACACGTTTCGATGCTTGCAAGACACAAAAGATTTCTGTCTGGCATCCTTGTACCAAATGTGATAGCGCGTGTCGGTTTGCATCACGGCTCAGTATGCATCCAGCAGCTCTCAGCCAGATAACCTAACAACCAGATTACCAATATTTCTCAGGCCTTGTGCAAGAAACCGACGTTCATCACGGTAGCGAGCATCATAGAGAGCAGGCACCAAGTGACCGAGGAAGGACAGGGTACCAAGAGCAACCAATCACGTTCTGTACTGCGCCTTTGGGGCGGGGCCCCGCTGAGCATGGTTTCAGATCAAGTATCCATTGCCATGAAAGGTCTGCAAATGCCCCATATCTTGACCCTCTCCACAGATATCCAGGCAGTCCAAGCATCCAGCACCGTTTTGTTCTGCGGCATCAATTCCCTCTGCTTCGTCATTCTCTATGATCCTTATCGACTTCAACCCCTGCTGGGACGGTGGAGCCAGGGGCGGTTACTGTGCAGACGTCTCCAGCCACATTCGCGAATGCATTCGACCCTTTCGAGCCCTTGAAAAGACTCACTTTTGACAGGCTGTCCACCTGCCCGTTTTAAAACCCAACTGCAGCCTCTCACCAGGTGGGGCACAGCTCGCGATCATCGCAGGGTTCTCGCCTACCTGTGCTGTTGCTGAGTAGATCGCTGAGTAGAGCAGGCCTGTGCTGTACTCAGTCAACTTGTTTGTTCGAAGCACCAAACTAATGCAAGCAACAATTGTTAGCCTAGTGCCAGTGAGGAGAGAATTTCAAGTCCTACTTGCTTACCGCTGGCGGCGGCGCCTTGAAACACGGCGCCTTGAAACACTGACAGCTTTCCAGTTGGTCTAGGCACTCTAGCCCTGGCCTGAGCAGATTCTGGAACCTTCCTCTTGCTCGCACAACCGCTGACCAGTGTGTCCACCCAGTTGGACACACGGTTTCGAACGAATTCCTGTCAGCGTACGGATTCCTTTTCTGGATACTGCTCTTTTTCTGGGTCCAATTCCTTTTCTGGATCCTACTCCTTTGCAGGGTAGGCTTCGTCGGACACCTCTGACTTCTCATGCGATGGTTGCATGTCACGAGGAGACTCATTGGGCACATCAGTTATACGCACAATGGTACCACTTGCACTGCCTACAGGAATGGGCACCTCTGAAGACCTTGCAGCCCAACGAGACACCAGCAGCTGCAGAACAATGGCCGCGGTGAGCACCAGGAAGGAGACCAGGGGCTGCTCGAAGGCCGCCCAGAACACCTTTCGGTCGCCGAGGTCTGCGTTTTTGTTGAACTGCACGTAGTTGACCACCGCAGTCATCACCACCCCGATGGCCATCACTATGAGGTTGAGTATGATGCATGTGCGGTACTTGCCTGCCGCCTGCACAGCACAGGCCGGTGTCTGTGGCAATCTGATGAGGCTGGGGGGCTGTAGGAAGGTGGTGCTGCTCTTCCGCAGGCCAGGTATGAGTGCGATGCTCTCCCAGGAGCCTTTCTGACCACAGCTTTCTTGGTAACTGGAAGGGCGGTGGATGGACATGAACCCAAATAGCCAAAAAGGTGCTACCACGTGAGCACCACTTGAGTCGCACGGCAAACCAGCACCACCACAAAACTCTCTCTTCACAAAAGCCTTCAATCAGTAACAGCCAGCGGGGTCTACATCACCGCATCTAAAAGAGCTCTGGCAGCAAGCTCTGAAGAAACAACAAGCCCTGCAACTTGCTTCAACATCATCCAGCATCTGTACTCAACCAACAAACACCAAACGATAAAAAACACACTTACAACCATACATGCATTGCATGGGACGCACCCCGAAGCTGGTGGAGTTGTTCAGGAAGGTCCCGAGCGTGAACCAGAGGCCCAGAAGGGCGGACAGTGCGGACAGCACGGAGCCTGCACCCTGCGCGATGCGCACGGGGGTGCTGTAGGTGTCCCATGCAGTGCCAGAGTCAGCGTCACCGGCGATGATGAAGGAGAGGCACAGCTGCAGCACCACCACCAAAAACAGCAGGAAGGAGAATCCCAGAACTCTCAACTCCAGCCGGTTTCGGGGCTTTACAGAGGTGGTGTGCTGCAGCAGTCTCCGCATCGCTAGGACCTGAATCACAGCGACTACGAACCAGGCGCCAGAGATGAGGCCCCAAAAAAGTATCACTCCATCAGGGTTTGCAACTATAAGCAGCGCCAGAAGGTACAAGGCACAGATGGTCGCCAAGCAAGGGATGATAACGATGGCTGCATACAGGGCGAAGACTGCCATCCTGGAGATCTTTCTAGCCTGCACAAGCCACAGCAACGTGTCCATGAGCTGAGCTCCCTTTGGCACGAATGGCCTGAACAACCATTGCTGCTCATGACAAGAGCTAAGGGTGTGCAGTAATATGATGAGGTTCTTTTCTTTGAGCTTCTGAGCCGGGTGCGTTAAGGGTCTCTGGTTTCCCCTTTAACGAATTGCATGAATTCCGCCACTGTGGCGCTGAGGCCGAAGCTCAAAACGAATATGGCGTAGTCCCTGAATAAGTTGATATTTTTTAAATTAATATCCGAAAGCAACAAACTCAAAATATCCACCACTTCAGAAATAAATAAATAAATTATTCGGGGACTACGCCATACTCGGTTTGAGCTTCAGCCTCAGCGCCAGAGTGGCGGAAATCATGCAATTCGTTAAAGGGGAAACCACCAGAGACCCTTTACGCACCCGGTTCAGAAGCTCGAAAAAAAGACGAGAGGTGGCTCTGGCTGGACCGGGGTTCGAACCCGGGACCTCGTGGTAAGAAGCACTTTCACGCTCACGGGCCAGCGGCTGAGTTTAAGGTCAATCCCAAGACCGTTTTTTAATCCCAAGACCAATGCAATTGTTCCGTTCACTCGAACGGAACAATTACACCATCACGAAAGTCTTTCCCAGCACTCTCAGCCAGACTGCGATAGTAATGACACACACACAGTATCAAAGAATATTGAATGGACCTGTATATGGAGCCGAGATGTAGGAATTGTAAGTAGAGATGTAGGCACACCTGAGCCTCCACGACAGCCGCCTTCCCTCGCCACCCCTTGGAGCCGATGGCGATCGTGAAGCCACAACTGAGCGCGCACAAAAGGCCCAAAATGGTATACGTGACCGCCATCGACACTATATTTCTGGGCACGCGATTTCGGACTTCGATTGGATCCGAGGGCGCCTCATCATCGAACAGCACGAACCTGTGCTTGAATGACCACTGAATGTATGTCAGCACAGAGATCACCACCGAGACATACCCGAATATTAGTGCTGCTGGCAGTAGCTGGATGAGGGCAGTGATGAAGCATTTGAGGAATGATCGCCTGGTTTCACGGGACAGCTGGGTGGGATCCACTGCATCCACCGCCATGCCTACTGTTCACTGCTTTTGCTTGAGCACCTGGAGAGATCGAGCTCTGATCACACCACAGCACACTGTACCAATGTTGCGAGGAGAGAGAGAGAGAGAGAGAGAGAGAGAGAGAGAGAGAGAGAGAGAGAGAGAGAGAGAGAGAGAGAGAGGAGGGAAATTGAAAAAGGAGTGCTGAAAAGGGGTGCCTGCACACAAAACGTGAGCCCATGAGACCACTATCAGTGAAGGAAACGAACGAGTGGTGTGGAGAGGCATACAAGTGAAGTTGTGGCTACAACGGATACACCTGAAGCCACTGCTGCATGTATTGAGACGAGAGCATGAGCCTGAACAGTACGGTTCAAAAAGGCGCTGCAGGCTCGTGTTACAAATACCAAGGACCTCACAGAGAGTGTCCTATCATGGGGAGCGTAAGAAGGCTCTCACATGAGCAGAGCACAGTATCTTGATATACTTTATCTCGGTTCAGCTATCTTGAGGTGCTGTATCTCAGAGATAGTAAAGGCAGGCATCCACTAGGGTACTGAAGAATTGGTGTACAACGGACCCTGTGCCCTACAGATTGGCCGAAATGATTCTATCTGCAGTTGAATATTCCAATTATCTACATCCTGGGGTGCCGAGCTGAAGGACACTGTTCTGTTCACCGTTGCCAATGCTGTGCCAGCACATACTCACACGCTGGTGTAGGGGACCTTCTGGCTATTTGGGTGATGTCATCTGTACATTCTGAGTCTTTTTCGGCTTGTAGACGTGCTCACAGAGATAGCACTGCGTGTGCGACTTGGTGATGAATGTGGCATGAATTCCAAAGCATCTCCAGATCTGTGACACATCCTCTGCAAACGTGACAGCACTGCTGCAGCTGCTCTTGTGTGAGATTGTACGTAAACTGGTGCTCTCAAGAGCGCCCATAGAACCAACAGTGACTTGCTAAGGTGTAAATCTTGTTCAGAGCCAGCGTTTCAGAGCGGGAGTAAAAGTTACTGCCCACTACAGAAAATGACCAGTTAAAAGGTATACTGCACTTGTAGCGCTTAAAGATACGAAAGTTGTGCAGCCCGTGGGGGTAGTACTACTACGCGTGCCTACACCTATTCCACATCCAGCACAGCGCTCAGGCTGGAGCATGAGCATTCGAGCAGCAGCTGTAGTTGTAGAACAACCACGATGTAATCACTGTAAACGAGTATCATCTGTGAACAGTACTGCCACTCATCATCACGGCTGTGGCTTGCGAAATCTCCCATCTATCGGTGTACAGCGAGCACATACTTTGCATACACGCACAAGCTGTCACGTTCCGAAAGCACCTTCGACACGAAAAGCCACCGAGATATTACGTATCTGAAAGCGGCAACGCCTTGAAATGAATCAACGGAGCACGGCGGCAGGTATGGAAATAGATGCAAATTCAAGCACTATCTCCCCGCGAGATGCTCCCCGCCATCGTCGCGAGCACAGTCGATGACATAATACATGATACAGAGCCGTTGATCCTGCAGCCCGTGATCGCACCGTTCGCCAGCTAAATCGCTCAGGTACACGTCAACACCTCACGCGTGAGGTGTGGAGCTCATGATTACGATCGCCACCACATGCATGGCTCATGGTTCATGAGCTCACCGTAACCGCCCCCGCCCCCCCCACACACACAGACACACAGTACAGAAAGCACCCCATCGGATGCGCGTATGCTGCCACGTCTGGCTCTGATATGTGCACTGCTATTCATTCACTAGATGTTGCTGCACATCTGGCCCCCTTACAAGTGCGTGTTGAGGCCGAAGCCCTTGATGGGCTTTGGAAATGTCACTGGCAGCCACGACAGGCAGCCTGTCACGTGCAAGCTCGCAGCAGCTCCGGTGAAGTAGAGGCTTGCTGTTTGTCGCTGGCAATCGTTGATGCCCTGTACTGACGCAAGCCGAAAAGGTGTGTAAAGTTACAGGCATAATTCCATAGAATGGCTCATGTACCAGCAAATCATAGCATGCCAACTTAACTAGACCTCGCACACACGACACAGGACATGCCACTACCGAAGCAACGTGCCACTACCTACTCACGAAGCAACATGCCACTTCCGAAGCCGAAAAGGTGGAAATGCGAAAGAACCCAAATATCAAGACATGATAGTCTTGTCCTTTGTTGAAAGGTCAACTAACCTATCTCTTCAGCTTTAATCTTTTGTATTCGTTAATTTCATCCCTTCATTGCTGCTGAGCAGTGACATATGGAGTGTGGGCAAGTTCCTTGATCGCTTTACTTTGCTAAATTGATTCACCTTGGGAAGCCTGGCCTGACGTTGCGAAAGGATATGATTCATTTTGAGAGTGGTTACGATATGACAGGCTGCCTTAGATATGGCATTTTGTCATTGACAGCTGTTTACGCCGATCTACGTTGCTGATATGCGTTGGGCTCGAAGATGTATGGGTTCGAAGGGTAACTTGCTTGCAGCCTTGCGGCTCCAAACCAAAGTGCTCATGCGTTGTTTATGCGTTTGTTAGGTCTGCAGCCTGAGTTGCCTCTGTTGCACTGCCTACAGGAACGGGCACCTCTGATGACCTTGCAGCCCAACGAGACACCAGCAGCTGCAGAGTGATGGCCGCGGTCAGCACCAGGAAGGAGACCAGGGGCTGCTCGAAGGCCGCCCAGAACACCTTTCGGTCGCCGAGGTCTGCGTTCTTGTTGAACTGCACGTAGTTGACCACCGCAGTAATCACCACCCCGATGGCCATCACTATGAGGTTGAGTATGATGCATGCGCGGTACTTGCCCACCGCCTGCACAGCACAGGTCAGTGTAAGTGGCAATCTGATGATGCTGGGGGGCTGTAGAAAGGTGTTGCTGCTCTTCCGCAGGGTAGGTATGAGTGCGATGCTCTCCCAGGAGCCTTTCTGACCAGTGTGCCAACACAATTCCCCCCCCCCCATACATGCATGTACTGGGCCTTGCATTGGCATGTGTTCTGGTAAGTGTTCAAACAAGAAGCTTGGTAACGTTCTGCAACATCATCCAGCATCTGTACTTGATTAAGAAACATGTCAACACAACAAGCACAAAACACGCACCCTTGCAGTCAAGCATGTATGGCAAGGGACGCACCCCAAAGCTGGTGGAGTTGTTCAGGAAGGTCCCCAGCGTGTACCAGAGGCCCAGAAGTGCGGACAGGGCGGACAGCACGGAGCCTACGCCCTGGGCGACGCGCACGGGGGTGCTGTAGGTGTCCCATGCAGTGCCTGAGTCAGCATCACCGGCGATGATGAAGGAGAGGCACAGCTGCAGCACCACCACCAAAAACAGCAGGAAGGAGAATCCCAGAACTCTCAACTCCAGCCGGTTTCGGGGCTTTACAGAGGTGGTGTGCTGCAGCAGTCTCCGCATCGCTAGGACCTGAATCACAGCGACTACGAACCAGGCGCCAAAGCCGAGCCCTCACAGCAACATCCCGCCACTATTGTTATCAACTATAGTCAGAAGCACTGAGAAAGAGGTGAGCGCCAAGCAAGGCATGCTGGCGAAGGCTGCATACAGGGCGAAGACTGCCATCCTGGAGATCCTTCTAGCCTGCACAAGCCACAGCAACGTGTCCATGAGCTGACCTCCCTTTGGCACGCATGGCCTGAACAACATTGCTGGTCATGACAAGAGCTAGATGTGTACAGTAAGATGATGAGTGTTGCCACAAAGAGCGGTACCACCCTTTCAGGGCCACCAGCAATAGTGGCCACCAGTGTTGTCTAGTTAGATAGAACCATCCCTATTACTTGGGACTCTTTGATAGGTGTCTGCCCTGATAATTCAGCGATACTCGTGATCACTGACCAGCAGCAGTAAGGCTTCGCATGTTTCCTATGGAATGCTAACATGAACAATGCCTCATCATGAAGCCCGTAAACTTCATGGCCAGCTGGACTAGAGTCACAGAGCTGCAGCCAAAATGCGATGTATCAAAGTGTGTAGTAATGATGACACACATTATGACAGCATAATGCATGGACCTGTATATGCAGCCGAGATGTAGGCATTGCAAGTAGAGATGCATTCACACCTGAGCCTCCACGACCTCGGCCTTCCCTCGCCACCCCTTGGAGCCAATGGCGATTGTGAAGCCACAACTGAGGGCCCACACAAAGCCTGTGTTGGTAAACATGACCGCCATCAACACTGTATGTCTGGGCACGTGATCCCGGACGTAGATTGGATCAGAGTGCGCCTCTTCGCCGATCAGCAAGAACCTGTGCGTGAATGGCCACTGAATGTATGTCAGCACAGACACCACCGAGACAAAACCGACTAGTATTGCTGCCGGCAGTAGCTGGATGAGGGCAGTGATGAAGAATATGAGGAATGATCGCCTGGTTTCACGGGACAGCTGAGTGGGATCCACTGCATCCACCCCCATGCCTACTGTTCAGTGTTTTTGCTTGAGCACCTGGAGAGACCGAGAGAGAGAGAGAGAGAGAGAGATTGAGTGACGTATGTCCCAACAGGAGAGCAACGTGCTGATATCTTAACCTAACAGATTGGTAGACCAGAATTCAAGAAGCATAGATCAGTGATCATGGGTGACAAGGCAGGTTAGAAGCTGGCATGCCCGTAGCGCACTTTCGTCTACGAAAGTGGGCCGACGTATAGCAGTCTACAGACAGCTATACGTCAAGGGTACCTGCGTGGGACATGCATGAGCCAAGTATTCCATGTATTATTGTTCTGTTCCACCTGGTTGTGAATGAGGGGGTGTGTGAACAATGAGGAAGTTGGCTTAATGCATTCACACCAGTTGTAGCTAATCATTTCTAGTGAGTGGTTGGCTAGCACCACATCGAGATAGAAGAACTTCGTTCCATGAGTTTGATTGCCCACTGCCGAGCTCGGCTGTGGGGGCATCCATAGGATACAATCGGTTCTAGGAATAGAGGCTATGAAAGGTCCTGTGATGAAGGAATCAGACGTAGTTTCGTTCTGATACACCAGGTGACTGAGTCCTGGGTTCATCACAATAATTTGTCAAGACTTAGACCATCACCAGTCACTCTTCTTGTCGCATGCGATCACAGCGCCTGCCTGATGAATGGCGATGCATACAAGAATTACAGCCTGCGTTCAGCGACAACAACTTTCCAAGGGGGCCGTCACTTGCCGCAGCCACAGCACCAACACGCCACAGAAACCAACATCACCCCCAAAGTGCTCACGCGTTGTTTATGGGTTTGTGTTTTCTGCAGCCTGAGTTGCCTCTGTTGCACTGCCAACAGGAACGGGCCCCTCTGAAGACGCTGCAGCCCAACGAGACACCAGTAGCTGCAGAACGATGGCCGCGGTCAGCACCAGGAAGGAGACCAGGGGCTGCTCGAAGGCTGCCCAGAACACCTTTCGGTCGCCGAGGTCTGCGTTCTTGTTGAACTGCACGTAGTTGACCACCGCAGTCATCACCAACCCGATGGCCATCACTATGAGGTTGAGTATGATGCATGCGCGGTACTTGCCCGCCGCCTGCACAACACAGGCCAGTGTCAGTGGCAATCTGATGATGCTGGGGGGCTGTAGGAAGGTGTTGCTGCTCTTCCGCAGGGCATGTATGAGTGCGATGCTCTGCCAGGAGCCTTTCTGACCAGTGTGCAACACAATCCCCCCCCCCCCCCACCCAATGCATGTACTGGGCCTTGCATCGGCAAGTTTTCTCGGAAATGTGCAAACAAGAAGCTTGGTAACGTTCTGCAACATCATCCAGCATCTGTACTTGATCAAGAAACATGTCAACACAACAAGCACAAAACACGCACCCTTGCAGTCATGCATGTATGGCAAGGGACGCACCCCGAAGCTGGTGGAGTTGTTCAGGAAAGTCCCGAGCGTGTACCAGAGGCCCAGAAGGGCGGAAAGTGCGGACAGCACGGAGCCTGCGCCCTGGGCGACGCGCACGGGGGTGCTGTAGGTGTCCCATGCAGTGCCTGAGTCAGCATCACCGGCGATGATGAAGGAGAGGCACAGCTGCAGCACCACCACCAAAAACAGCAGGAAGGAGAATCCCAGAACTCTCAACTCCAGCCGGTTTCGGGGCCTCTCAGAGGTGGTGTGCTGCAGCACTCTCCGCATCGCTACGACCTGAATCAAGGCCAGTACCACAAACGTGACATAGATGAACGCCAAACCGGTCGACAATGTGTTTGTTGGCACTGCGTCGCCGTTGTTTCCACCAGAAATCACAAGGTGCAAAACAAGGTAGAGCACCACAAGAATTGTGGCAGGTATCAGTACAAACAGGGCGAAGACTGCCATCCTGGAGAGCCTCCTAGCCTGCACAAGCCACAGCAATTTGTCCATCATCACTCTCTCTCTGTTTCTCTTATGAAACCAAAGTCGCTGACCACTGAGACATGTAGAAAGAACATGTAGCGGTACAGTTCTCAGTGGTCAGCGACCTTGGTTTCATAACATTCTCTGGCACACATGGCATGAACTCGTTGCGTGGACATAAGGCCTGGAGGCGTGCAGGGATACATATGATGAACATTGCTACAGAGAGCTGTACCAGCCTCCCAAGGGGAACAGAAGCAAAAGCTCCCTGTAAATGGCAGGTGAATGAACAGTTAGCCCTTCATGAGGTGCTCTGCGAATTGTGTGTGGGTAACGGCTTGCATGTACGGGTGGCATGGTGCTGTACTTGAGCCTCAAGTCTTGAGGTACGCGGAGCGGACTCGGGTGCTGAGCAGCATGCATGACCAGGAAAACGTGAAGATCCGGTGCACAGCGCACAGATTCACAGTTCCATATACATGTATGGACATCCTGTTATGGTGGGTGGCTGTGAAGGTCTTGAGAAGTCTGCCACGGTTAGATGAAATACGAAAACATTCACTTGGGGACTAAGCCATTCTCAGTTTGAAACTCTGCGTCAGTGCCACTGTGAGGGGGAGTTCATGTAAGTCGTAAAGGGGAAAGCCCCAAAGACCCTTTACGAACCCGGAGCAGAAGGTCGAAGAAAGCACGGGAGCTGGCTCTGACCTAACCGGGACTTGAACCCGGGACCTCCACAAAAAGCGTTACACCGCCAGCAAAACAACCTGTTGATGCAATTTGGCATGCTGCCTATCAACAGCATTTTAGGCATGTAGCAGACAGACGGCCATGACGTGCTGGTGACATAAATGGACCTTTGTATGTGCATGCAGCCGAGATGTAGGCATTGCAAGTAGAGATGCAGTCACACCTGAGCCTCCACAACCGCCGCCTTCCCTCGCCACCCCTTGGAGCCAATGGCGAGTGTGAAGCCACAACTGAGTGCAAACAGCAACCCGATCATGGTAGCTACGCCTGCCAGGAGCACGATCGATCCGGGCGCCCCAGCCCGGGTTGCTATCGGGTCCGTACTCACAAAGCCATCGTCATAAAAGTCGAGCGTGTGCTGAAACGTCCACTGCAGGTATGTCCGCACAGACAGCACCACTGAAGCATACGTGGTGAACAGCGCTGGCAGCAGCTGAGCGATTGCAGTGGCGAGGCATGCACGGAATGCTTTCCTGGTTGCATGGGACAGCTGACTGGGATCCCCCACGTCCACCCCCATGCCTGATCTTCACTGCTTTGGCAGGCTGCCTGAAAAGATCGTGCTTTGATCACACCACATCACACTGTACTGGTGTCAGGCGCCTGCACAAAGAACACTAGTGTGTGAGAACACACCAGTGAGATGTACATGTGGGCAGGGGCACACAGAAAGTGTGATCAAATCTGCGCATGTTCTGTTGTAGATAGTCTAAACCGAGTGACCTATAGTCTATGTACAGCTTATTTGGGTGATGAAACACGAGGGCAGCAGGCCTTGTGCACTAGCAAGTTCGTGCAAGTGTGTGTGAAGTTACAGGTCGTGCAAGTAGGTTCTCGGATGGATACAGTAGCACACTTATTGGTTAATCAGATAGATCACAGAAGAGGCATCAAGAGCGTGCTGCAGGCTTGTGAAACATAGCATCCATTCTGCCTGTGGGGAGGATGATCATGGACGCATCGTGTGATGAATGCTGTAGGGCATGTGGCTGTTTGGGTGCCAGCAACAGTTGCTTCTGGCTGTTGGCATCTTGCTCATTTATTTCCTGCCTTTCAGGCTGGTGACACAGTGCAGGCGTGTGCACAGAGTCAACACTGGATCTTAGAGCAGCATCTCAGAGCACATCCTCCCTTCACAACACTGCTGCGGTTTCTTCGACTCCGATAGACTGAGAAATATATTTCCGTGAAGTGGTGCTATCGGGTGGGCTCCCAGAAACAACAAAGTGGTTTGGTTGCTTGTAGCTCGTGCACTGGTTCTTCAGGCCCAGCGTTTTCTGAGATAGAGTAGCAAGCAGTGCCCAGTGATGAAAATTAGGCATTAAAATAGCAATGTTACAGCGTGAGCAGATACAAAAGCTCTACCGCCCATATGTAAGGGGGCTGTGCGGATGGGCTTCATGTCTGCTGTACGAGGATTCGCAGCAGCTGTACTTGTACAACAACGATGATAAATCCAATTCAAAAGTGTACAGTCACGGCTTACGTCTGTGAATGCATCTCGTAGTAGCAGCATCAATATTTCCACTCCTTGTTTGTAAGTACAACAAGTACGTTTGAAACGCGAATAAGCTTTCAAAATCGGAACTTACTCGATATAAAACGAAGTCGCCGGAGAATAGAGCGCTGTTCTTCAAGAGGAAATGCTGTAAACTGAATCAGAGCAGAATGGCCGGATTACGAAAAACCCAAAATAGAGGCCAATTGCAACAGGCAGTAAGCCCCACGGTCCCCGTGAGCACAGTCGATGGCATTCCTTCACATAATCATGGACATGCAGAAGTGGGGAGATCCTGCAGTCAGACATTGTGGTCCTTTGTTCTCTAGCCGGGTGTAGTAAACTTACACGTTAACGATTCGTCATGCCGATTGGCCATGCGGTGTCCAGTATGGTCGAAACGTCACAGAAGCGAATGCATTTCTGCTCCGAGCTACAAGGAAATAGGTTCCAATGCGTTGCTGCCAGCAAGAGAAGCTACCAGTTTCACAAACTTGTCAGCCTTCGAACTCTCACTTTCGAAAATGTTGTTTTCTGAAACATCCGCTCGAATCCCTAGGCAATTGTACAAACAAGCTTGCGGAAGGGGAAACACTCAGATCGTGCACCAGCCGTTAGGAAGAAGCCGCCATACACTCATAGACAGGGTTCAAGGGCATAGCGGGGCGCCGGTTCCAGTGCACAACAATAAACAAACTAAACAAATAGCCTTTCTTACATGGGATCACGCCTTCCTTGGGGCCTCACCCATTCCAGGCGTGTGTGAACTGGAATAGGTGGTCAGAGGCTGAAAACGTAGGGAAAAAGTCGACATACAACGTGTCACCGGCACTTGTGCGAGGGCGGGCACTTGCGCGCATGTGCTGCCCCCCTACCTCCATTTTTCGCTGGCAGGCAGCCTAAATGATGCAAACCATCAGAGACACTAGCTTCATGGTGGAATCACCTCGCTAGATTCATGGTGGAAACGAGCACTTCTCCAGTCAACGGGGACGTGTATGTTGCCGTTGAGCAGCAGCTGCAGTCAACCCTCCATTCTTTTGCTGGCTGCAGCTTGCTGCCAAGAAGACACCTGTCATGGTGCATACAGGCCTGCACGATGGCAGGTGTAAGAAGCCCCTCCTGCAGTGCTTGACGTGCACTTGTACTTGATATAGTGTGCTGCAGCACGGATCAGCATGCTGTGCGAGTTCTACAGTCCTGTCCATGTAATCTCTATCTCTCTCTGCTGTGTGAGTTCTTTTTTTCTATGATCCATCTGGACGATACTGGTCACTTCCGTGTCACCGTCCCATCGCATAGAACTAGTTTTATAATTTCATTTTCTCTTGTGTCGGTTGCATTTACTGTCCTATGTGCAACCTGTGGTCCCTGTTCTGTAGCAAGAGCGCCACAGCAGCGACTGCATGATTTAATAGTGTGTCATCTATCCTGGCCCTCATGATCACAGTTTGGGGCAAGGAAAGCCAGGAGCAGTCCTGGCCCGTGAAAAAAGGAAACTGCACGCATGCAGGCTTCGGGACATGCTCTAGTCACCAGTACACCTGTTTGCAGGCACTTTTTCTGAGACGCCATAGTGCGCACAAGGCCACCTGTAGCCACTTGTGAGTATGTATACGTACGCGTACGTAAGTGAACGCAATCTTCCTCAAGTATACGGTACAGATTCCTGAATCGTCGAGCGTGATTATATGCGGGCGCTACCTACCATGAGCATGTTTAAGAGTGTGTTGGATTTAATGAAGCCTATTGCCACCATATATGCTTCTACGTTGCGCGTTGATCAAGCTCGTCGAACTCACAGTTAGGCCTGTAGGTAGCTACACTGAGGCACGCTGTGCACCTGAAATCGGAGCCACTGGTCAATCCAACGAATTGGGGTTTTGTGGCGACGTGAACAGGCTTCCCATCTTTGCGGTGCTGCCTATCTCGAGATACGGCTGGTTCGGAAGTAACATACTGCTTCCTCTGCACTGACTTCTAGCAGCATGGGGACATTAGACGCCGGAGTTCTTGATAGAATCCGTGGATGCCTATGGGGTGCGTGCTGAGAATTGAGTGTTGAGCCACTGTACCTCTTCAATATAGATGTCTTGCTCTGCATGCACATGTGCAGCCTGCCTGCACCTCCCGCGGGTAGAAATCTGAAGAGTTTATCATTCTCTTCTGGAAGGATAGGCTAGTGCAAACTGCGAGTCATTGCACGCTTGATGCGTGCGTGCTGCCCGCAGCAGCTGTTTGGGCATCTTGCAACCGTGCTTGCTACACCGGACAGTGACTGGCCGAACTGGGTCATCTTATATGTCAACTCGCATGCGTTCTGTTTTCGCTGTGTGTCGTACTGGCCCATTGCGCGCGCACAGGTTGCGTTCCTGTGGTTGTCAACGTGCCGACATCAATTGATGCATCAACAGTTGTCAAGAAGACAGCACGCCACGTGGAGTCTTCCAGATAGCGGAGAAGCGTTCCTCCCTTACTTTTGTAATGATGGGCAGCTGTAAGGAGTCAAAGGTTGTTGACTACACTGAGGCATTAATATTGCTCAATTCACAGCAGAACGGGCATGCCCGTTCTGCTGTGACCATGACTTCCTGTGATGACAGTAGAGATACGTTAGGCTACTGCCTTTACAATGAAGAGTATGAACACAATAAGGAGTCATAGCACACCTGTGATGGCAGTAGAGATACATTAGGCCACTGCAAGGAACTCAAACAAGCAAGAACCTATATATACCAGAAGGTAGCCTAACCACTAGTGGTTAGGCTAACTCCTGATGACAGTGGCCACTGTCATCAGTGTGTAATCCTCAATATATCAGAGACTTAGACTAGACTACAATGCATGGAATGCATGTCGCTTCACACTTCGTGTGCCTGAGGTTTTCAGTCGATGTGTTACACAGTGGCTATGATACACAGTGCTCATGTCTTCAGAGGCTATGATTGTGACAACCTGTGACATTCAGTGGCTGTGATTTACAAGGTCTATGCGAAGCAGCACGTTCACCTGTGTGCGTGTGTGCAGGTATCTTCATTGCAGATGCCCTTTCAATGCCGGTGCACTGGTACTACAACCCTGACGACATTGTAAGGCACTTTGGCAAAATCATAAAGTGCGCACCACATTCAGCGATTCCATTCCGTGATTATCATATGCATGAAAAAGAACGTACAGGCTTCACAGCTGCACACATGTTCGAATTCGCTAGGTTGCTTTGTGGCTACAGGTACGAGGCCCCAAAAGACAAGCATCCGAGCTCAATCATGAATCTCAGCAACACTGGTGGGCACGGCCGAGGGGGGCAGCAGGGGTTCATCATAGGCGATGTCATCAACCACGGCAAGAAGAAGTTCTGGGGCGGCCGAAACGTTCATTACCATCAGGGTATGCAGGCGGGAGAAAATACCCTTAATGCTCTATGTGCCAGGTGCGTTGGCCCCATGACTATGAATGCATTGCTTTTTTTTAGTGTGGCCCCTGAATTCAGCTGAAGCCTTCCCCCCCTTCCCCCCCCCCCCCCCTGGCCCCCCTGTGCCACTCTGCATGTTTCACTGTTCGACAATCGGCAGTGGTGTCGGGTAGGTGATGAGCGCCCTGAAGCCCACTGGGCAGCAAGCTTGGTGTACAAGATGCAGCCCTGTACGTTGCAAAGAAGGAGCCAGTCTGTTGACACAGGTTAACTGCTGTAACCTGTGTCAAAGCAGTTTAATAGACCTGGTTTTACACAGGCCAACTAGGTATGAACACATGTTGGAAGCGAGGCTACATACAGGTACCACATCGCTGCACTCTCAGATGTTCTTCAGTGGACATGATGGACATGTGTTGTGGGAACTGCATTAGTACCTCATTTGTCCAACCACCTGTGTACCCTACACAGGTGTCGTCACTTTGCCAAGGATGTGTAAAGTTACAGGATACTTTGCCAAGAATCAGATAAGCTGGTGGCTGTTCAATATTGCATGAGAGATCGTTTCCCCTCACGGAAAGCGACCGGTTACAAGAGAGGACCAGAGCAATGCGAGCTGTTGCTGCAACGCCAAGGTCGCATGATGTAACATGACGTAATATGACACAACTTCATACAACTCCAGAAAGTCTGGTTAAGTAGGCGATGTGCCTGCAGGGTAGCCACCCGCAGCATCTCCAACAACGGTGGCAAGTATGATGTGTCCAAGTGGCTGAGGGACTACGTGACGTTCATGACGACCCCTGGTAGCCACAACGACACCTACGCTGAATCATACCACCGAGATTTCTTCTTAAACCACTCCAAGGGTGTTGCCCCTGAGCAGTGCGCGAAAGGAACAGAAGGCCACAACACCGCCCAGATCGGTGGCTTCGTGGTGTGCGCATAATGCTGTCTGTGATGCTTTGTGATATTGTTATGAAACCAAGTGTTATGAAACCAAGGTCGCTGTCCACTGAGACATGTAGAGCTACATGTCTCAGTGATCAGCGACCTTGGTTTCATAACAGTTCATAACAGATATGAATTCGCACTGTGAATGCATACCTTTATGACGCGAATTCACACTGCACCCGAATTCACACTGCACCCGCCCCAGACTCTTCTCTCCCTAGAACCAAAAAAATTACAATCTGCAAAAATACAATCTACTTGGTCTTGGGATTGACCTTCAACTCAGCCGCGGGCCCGTGAGCGTGAAAGTGTTTTACCACGAGGTCCCGGGTTCGAACACCGGTCCGGCCAGAGCCACCTCTCGTTTTTTTTTCGAGCTTCTCAGCCGTGTGCGTACAGGGTCTCTGGTGGTTTCCCCTTCAACGAATTGCATGATTTCCGCCACTGTCGCGCTGAGGCCGAAGCTCAAACCGAGCATGGCGTAGTCCCCGAATAATTTATTTTTTATTTTACAAGCATCTGCCCTACTATTCCCTCTGCTGAGGGTTACTTGCGGAACCTTGCTACTGTTGCTTGTTCCACTGGTGTTGTAGATCGTGGTTTGTGGTTGCGAATCAGTAGGCAGTATCTGAGTTGTGCCCTGGCTCGTGGTCGTGGCATTGTGTTTCGTCATTACTGTCGCAGTTTGGCTAAGAGTGCTGGGAAAGACTTTCGTGATGGTGCTGTTGTGCCATTCGAGTGAAGTGGTGGATGTTTTGTGTTAGTTGCTTTTGGATATTTGGGTTCATGCCTATTCACTACCTTTCCGGTTTGTGAAGAGATTTTACAAGCATGTGCCCTACTATTTTTTCCTGCTGTCGAGAAATGGTACACAGCCTCTCACAACTGCAGCAGCAGCCTCGCTCCTGTACTGCAAACCAGTTCACTCGAATGGCACAACATCACCATCAAAAGAGTCTTTCCCAGCATGTCTGCGGTAGTCATGACGCAAGCCAGACTGCGGTAGTAATGACGCAGCACAATGCCACGACCACACAATACCTCGCTCCTGTACTGCAAACCTCTGCCTCCTCTTAATGCCAGCATGCTCCTCTGCAGAAGCTGACCAGGCACACCTGCTCCATTCATTTATCCACGACCCTCAACTCTTTGTACCCATTTTTGGTGAGGTGATATGCTCACAGGATATGGCTATATATTACCTTCCCGTATACTTACCAGTGACCTGCGTGGCGACGGTTACATGCAGCCACTCTTAGATATCCTTGTGCTCTGCAGGGATATAGTCAAGCAATGGGGAAAGACTGATTATGTCTGCGAAATGATTCGATGTATTGCTCTTAGGGTTGTTACTAGTAACAATTCATGAGTTCCCGGAGCGAGCACGACACACGTTACTCAATTTCGCTGACAGTGACTAACAAGTTGTCAATCACGATACCCCTGGTGCTCTGCAGACGTTGCCGCCAGTCGTGCTCTCATGCATCGGCGAGGGCCTGGACGCCGCCACAGCCACCGCGCTCGCCCACCTACGCACCACACATGACTCACGCAAGCTAGAGCACTACGCGGAGCAGTACGTGAAGCTGCTGGTGAGCACTGTGTCAGGAGCAACCGCCGCAGAGGGTTTAGAGCGATGCGGAATGTTGGGGGGGGTGCATGTGGAGAGGGAGGACCTCCGAGTGGTTTACCAGGACTTTGGGCCAGCCTGCTACATCGACTCTTCGTTTCCTGTCACTGCCCACATGTTCTTGAAGTGCGATTCTTCTTCCTGTTGCTCCTCTTTAAGATTTAAGAAATATATTGTGGGAAACGTTTCCCACCACGAAAGTGTTGTGTCTCGGCACCCTGCCTTGCACACCCCCCCCTCCCACACAGCACGCCGCTGCACACAGCCAACACTGACAGCTGGCCCCTTCCTGTAACAAACGCGCAGGAAACTGCGCAGGTACGAGAACGAATTTGAAAAGGGTGTGCTGGCGAACACCAACGTAGGAGGCGAGAACTGCCACCGGGGCGCCGCAGTGGGCGCTCTGCTGGGTGCTCGCAATGGCGAGTCTGGCATCCCTGCCTGGATGAAAGATGGGCTGCATGATTCCGCTGTCATCAAGCGTGAAATAGACGCCTTTGTTAGCTCTCTTCAGACCTGTCAGGCTTAGTTGCATGTGAATACAGACACATATGTACACTGAAATCGACTGTACATATGTTCCTATGTACCTGTTTCGGAGTCGTGCGGTGCTGTTTGGATAGCAGCGCTTCGTGCCATCTGAGTGCTGCGACAAGAACCAGAACATGTGCCATATGTGCCCGGTTTACCGGATATTTTCTTGTTTCAGGGCATGTCCCGCACATTTGTCCTGCATGCATAAGACGCTTTGAGGACGTCCCTAGCGCATGAGCCATTTTGAGCATCTCCCCACTTCGAGACAACACCCCAAAAAACACTGAGTGGACACGATCAGGTACCCTGGAAACGGAATTATGCACACATATGCTGCAACGTCGTGCCATCTGCTGTCACTTGTTTGCATGCTTAGTCACTCTCACACACCTCCAACACGAAGGGCTTCTGTTTGGAGATGAAACGAATATCGAGGTGTTGATCTTCTGCGCAACAGAGGTATCTTGTAGTGTGGCGTAATGTAGGGTACCAGCGGTGCTTAGGATGATACCAAGCGTTCCGCATCAGTCTGGAAATCAAGCTACGAAGCATTCATAATGTAATTAGGCCTGTGCTAGAGTATGGTGCGGGGCCTGCACACTGCCTCTGGCACTAAGAAACGGCGACGAATCGGGGCTGCGGTTTTGACCGTGGTGCAACCATTTGACGACTTTCTGTTGACGGGGTGGGGCCTGCCCCCTGGCCTGCGGTAACACCTTCTTCCCCGGCGAACCCGCATGAACCCGTGTGGCATGTGTTTCTGTTGACGTGCTGCTGTATGTGTGCGGCGTTGTCCCTGCTGACAGCGTGTGCGATCTTGCCCATGCCCGGCACTCAGAGTGCTTGTGGGTTGCTTCCCAACAGCCTGGTGGGGCCCTGTCATCGCGCTTTTGTGTCGCTGCCCGCTCCTCGCTACCGGCCAATCACCCTGAGATGTTCGGGCACGTCGAGTCGCTTCTTCTGTACCAGCTTCCTCTGCCCGGCCCAGCCAGTAGTGTACAGCTTCGCGACGCCGTGCGAGCTTCCGTGTCTTCCGTCCGCCACGCAGCTGCAGCAGCCCACTCAGGCATAGGGAATGTATCCAGCCGGAGCCGCGCCCGGGGGCCTCCCCCACCCCGGCACCTCAATCACCTCCCTGACTTCCTTACTATCTGTTTTTTTATTGTTATTTTTGTTGGTGATGTTGTGACTGACGATGCGGTACCTGTTGGCAACCCTGTGTTTGCTTGCAAAATTGTGAGGCGTTCTCTGCAGCCTCTGTGTTTGCCTCCGTGGTCACGTGTGGCCCAAAGGTGTATGTCCCTGTCCCACCCCTTCGGGGGTGCTGAGGCCGAAGCCCTGAGTCCGTGCTAGTGAAACAGGTATACCAGGTAGCCCATCTACCCCAATATATCCGGCAGAAACGGCAAAACAGCAGGAATACTCATATATAGTAGTAGACAAGTCACGCAAGGCGCGACTCTTACGTATGGGGCTGGTTGTGCTTGTGGGCTGGTACCAGCCCACAAGCACCACCGGTGGTGCTTGGGCGTTGGTTGTGCTGTGCGCGCAAGGTCTCAGGCGCAAATGCATACATGTACACGCAGTGCGAACTCCTACCGAAAAGACGGCATCCTAGCAGGGATGCTGCCCGGCGCGTTATAGGCAGCGGAAGCACGTGGGTAAGGATTCGAATGTAGAGGTGGAATGACCAAGTGAAACATTTGCACATCTGTGCACAGATATACGTACAGAATTGGCACCCTATATATACCGCTTCAACATAACGGTAACCGTTCTCGGCGGTGATGGTCCTGAGACATGCACGCATGGGCAAAAGAACAACTGCAGAACGAGGCATGCAACGCATCTGTAGCAGACCTGGCGTCTGGCGTGAAAACAGCGATATGTACTTCTGAATGGGTTCGGAAGGTCGATAGAAACGAGCAGAAAGTCCATGGAAGGCGGGATGTTGTATACATACATGTGAATGCATGGGAACGCATGTGAACGCATGGGAAGAAGGTCTGTGGAAGGCGGAATGCGCGCTAATGGGGGTAGGTCATGGTACATCGCCCCAACTGAGCATCCAAAATCAACATTTCACATGCAATGAAGTCCAGTGCTGCAGCATATGTGAAACAGCAGAGTAGTGACCGGTACGCACGCGAGCCGTCAACATCAGTTGGACAGCTCTCCCCGAGAGGACGCCAACATGCTGTCGTTGTTTCGTGGAGCCAACAGATGCTTACCAGCTGCTATAGATGCGCCAGCTGCGCTATCACGCTTCTACAGCAGTTCCGACACAATCGAAGTGGAGGTAGGCTCTAAACACACAAATGTGATCCACCTTCGACACTGGTCACTACGACTAAAGATGAGCTGCTTAGCTGGTTTGAGTCGATGTACAAGATCAGGCGTATGGAAATCGCTGCACACAAGCTGTACGAGAGCCAGTTCATTCGTGGCTTTTGCCACTTGTATGATGGCCAGGAGGCCGTTATTACTGGCCTGAACGCCGGATGCACGATGGAAGATTCCATCATCACCTCCTACCGTGACCATGCCTTGCACTTGTGCCGTGGAGGCACAGTGAAGGAGGTCATTGGGGAGCTGTTAGGGCGAAGCGTCGGTGCTTCACTTGGCCTGGGTGGCTCCATGCATTTCTACAGCAAGGAGAACCACTTCTATGGAGGCTGTGGTATCGTTGGTGCCCAGGTGTTCCTCCTTCCTGTCAGCAGCATGGCAAGAAACGTCCTCTATTTGCACCCTTGCGCATTAGCTGCATCAACACATGCACATGTCAGACGCAATCATCCGCTGTGCAGGTTCCGATGGGAGCAGGGCTGGCGATGGCACACAAGATGCAGGGCAACCCCAACGTGGGCTTTGCTCTATACGGTGATGGAGCAGCGAACCAGGGGCAGATCGCAGAGGCAATGAATATCTCTGCGCTCTGGCAGGTGCCTGTCATCTTCCTGTGTGGGAACAACCACTACGGCATGGGCACGTCGGAGTGGCGGGGGTCTGCCTCTGCCAGATTCTACCAGAGAGGCGACTACATTCCTGGCATTCGTGCGGATGGCATGGACGTGCTAGCCATGAAATAGGCTACTGTGTGGGCGAAGGACTTTGCTCTGAAGAACGGCCCCCTCTGCTTTGAAGTAGACACCTACAGGTGCTCCTCTTGTGCTGCAGCCTGTGCTATGCTTTATGCATGCGCAGCCACCTGCGCACACATTTCAGCCGAGCTGAAATCCTTCCAGTTCACCCCTCCCATAGTAGGTGCTCACCTGTGTAGTTCCCAGGCGTATTGGGAGAGCTGCGTGCGCCATCCACCATTGTGCACCCCCCAGCCAGTAGAACCGCCCGCCAAGCTGCGGGTGGGATTCAACTTTGCCACGCGGGACGAAAGTAAGCGTGTCCTGTTCACAGGTACCATGGACATTCTATGTCTGACTCAGCCGCTACATACCGAACAAGGGATGAGGTGAGGATGATGCGACAAGCGCATGACCATGTGGAGAGGGTGGGGGAGCTGCTCTTGGACCATGGCTTTGCAGATGTCAATCAGCTGAAGGCTATCGAGAATAAGGTGAAAGATGAGATAATGGGTGTCATCGCAGAATGCTCGCAAGCTCCTCAGCCGGAGCTCAACATGCTGCAGACCAACCTGTACAGGGAGCCTCATGGCATCAAGATGCGCGGTGCCAGGTCAGACCAGTGGATTGCTGCCACCGTGAAGCCCTACGTGAAGCCCACTTGAAGCGAGAAGCTGCGGTTGCATGAGTAGAGTGTGTCAAGTTACAGGTAAAACTCCATTGCATGGCTCATGTACCAGCAAATCATCGCATGCCAACTTAGCTCGACCTCGCACTAACGACACAGGACATGCCACTACCGAAGCAACGACAGGAGTTAGTTACGATGTGTAGAGTTAGTTACGATGCTGCATGTAGAGCATGCCTTGTGCCAGCTTTTTGCCGTTAGCCAGTGACTCGTGGCAGACACAGCTGTTACTTTTAGAACAATCTGTTCATGACCAGATTGTGAGTATTGTGATTCAAAAACCCACCTGTCACTAATGCAAGACCACTCTTCTGGGCGCCTCCCAAAATTCTTCCATTCATAACTGGTGTTGTAAACAGCCGCTGAAGGCACGTGTAGAAGCATAAGGAAAGGCGAACGCAGCTGAGACCACTGGCTCCCATCAGGTGTTTGTTGTCTCACAATGTTCGTGTATTCTTGTCTACAACCTGCATGCTTCACCCTTGTGCTCAAGGGCCTTGAGAACAAGGTCTTCCTAGCGTTCCCCGACCGAAGCGAAACAAAGGGTCAAGCGGCTGTTGCGCAGAGGACAATATGCCACCAAAGAAGAAAAAGGAGAGCAAGAATGCTGCCCAAGGCGGGATGTCACACCCAATCGAATCGCCGTAGTCAGTGAGGAGCGATGCATCTTTTGTTTTGTTGTAGGGACATTGCATGCATGAAGGTTCAATTGCATGCACGACAACTGAAGACCTGAACCTGCACGTCTTTACCGAGCCTCTGCTGCGCACCGCCACTCCACACTTAATATAACCCAACAATATATATTCCCTATTTTTAACGAGAGCATGCTCATGAGGTGTCTTTTTGCGACGTGTGCGCATACGATCAACGCATAGCGGTGTCGTGCACGCATCTTCATTCGTTCCTGTCTTCGCATCAACGCAGTAGCGCATTCTCGACGATCGAAAAACGTTGCATTTGGAGATTTTGAATATCTATGCCTGCATCAGATATGCTTGCAGCATCTATAGGCGATGTATCGCAACACAGGACACGAAACAGAAGATGGCAGGTCATGCTGGATGCGTTCGAAGCAGGTGATCTGCTCGTCACCTTGAGACTACCTGTATTTTTTAGCTCTGTGTTACGTCTGTGTTCTGGTTGCCTTTCGAGTAGCTATTCTTGCAAGGAGCTTGAGAGATGAAGATAGATGCTGTGAATAGATGCCGTTGTTCGGAACGACGCGCAGAGGGTGACGCTCGCACCCTCTGACGCAGGTCCGCGCGGGCTCTTCTAGAAATCCTTTTCTTGATGCCAGTGCGCGTGGCTTGGTCGTGATCTCCTTGTGCACGCCATGACTGATGCTTCCTTGCGGAAGCATCAGAACCTTCGTGCGCGCTTTTCCTCCTGTGACATGTCGTAGTACTGCGCTAGTGACGGCAGATGCGTCGAGAGGACACGATAGCATAGCAGACGGTCCGCAGTACCCTAGCAAGCTACGCCTTGCTTGATATTCTTTAATACCCAACATCCAACAGGTAAGACGTCACGTAACATAATTTGCTGCGCTGGAACATGTCTGTATTGTCCATCTAAAGCTCGCATCACAGTATCTCCCGTATAGAGTTAAATGAGATTCCGTACAGCATGTAGACATGCATATACAGAAGGACACGTCCGTCTGCATCGTGCCTTCTTGTGCACTCCCAGCAGGCCTGTATATCTGATTAAACAGATATACAGGCCCCCATATATATTGGGGTCGCCCTTTCGCATAATTACCACAGCAAGCGAAGCAGGCGTGGCCACAAGGGGCAACCTGCAATAGCATCGTCGGCATTCCAACTGAATCAGCAAGCTCCTGACAGGTTCCCAGCCTCCTGAATTTAAATTGACCAGCGGCAAACCCAGCATTGTTATTTTCTCCCCTTCGGGGATGCTGAGGCCGAAGCCCTGCCTGGGTCTCCTGCGCATTGATCACCAGTGTCGCTTAGTTACATAAGCGCATGCATAGAACAATTCTAAATATTTGGTGCTATTCTTTGGGTGTGTGCCCTAACAAATTGAGCAACACTGGTGACCACTAGTCTGGCGTGGTTCCTGATTAGACTTATTGTTTCTTTCTTTGGGGACCCTGCAGGATCCCAATCTCAACTTCATGAAACCAAGGTCGCAAAACCCTGAGACATGTGGCACATACTACATGTTTCAGGGGTTAACGACCTTGGTTTCATATCAAAGCCCCTCCATACTTCACAACACTGACTACAACTATAACAGTGCCAACAGGACCACATGCAGTGTCATCACGTGCAGGCCAGGCCCCCCCTCAGATGGACTGGTGGAACACCACTGCAGACAAGCTCGCTATGCACCTCTGTGGCACTGGCTCCAGCGCGATCAACTTGTACCACAGCACCTCAAGACTCGTCGCTTCCACGCGCGCCCTCCATCATGCCGTCCTGGTGACTGCAGTGGGATCTGCAACCGTCAGAGAGCTCGCATTCTTAGGTGCAGCAATAGGTCCCGCTCTGTTCGAACGCGTTCACAACGGTATGGCTGTTTTGAAAGCAAACTGGATGCAGAATCGCGAGCACACAAACTCCAGCAGGTGTGTGGTGGATCAGAGCATAGTTAAAGAAGCTGGGTATCTGTGCGAGAATATCTGGGAGGCAGTAGCTGCGCTGGAGGTTGCTGCAGTGTCTGTGTATCGGGTCATGCATAGCAACCTTCTCGTGAAAAGAAGGCGGTGCGTTGCGGCGGACGACAAACTGCGGGTAGCAAGGAACGCCATAGAGAATCTCGCAGCTGTTGATAGTCACGCGGTGCTGCTAAGCATGAAAAGTGTCTTCACATCGCAGCCTCGTGTAAAGGTCAACGCAACGGCGCATGACTCAATGCACCTTGGAGAGGTTTCGAGCGCTCTCAATGAACTTCAACGCAGGTTCATGAGCTGTGTTGATGGCCCAAAAAGCATCGTGCCACTGCCTCGGCTCATTAAAGACTCCCTAGTTAGCTGCTCGGAACCAGAGTTAGGGTTCTGCGCTGGCCAGAATACCGCGCGTAAAGTGCGAAAATTAGCTCATGCGGAGCTCCTTAGATCGCAGCCTTGCGGTCAGCAGTTGAATGTTTCCAAGGAAGCAGTTAGATGTGTGTCTGTGTCTCCTAATGGGGCCTTTCTTGCGACTGGAGGGAGGAGTCGTTGCGTTGTTGTTTGGAACATGGCTACAGGGGACCGAATGCATGCGCTGCATGGAGACTGCGAATTGGTGACGGCGCTCTGTTGGAGTCCAGGATCGATGATGATTGCTGCAGCAACGATGGATTGCACCGCTACAGTGTGGAATGTGGCTACAGGGGAACAAGTTATGTGGCTTAAGGGGCACCAGGATCTCATCGAGGCGATTTGTTGGAGCCCAGATAGGCGGTTCATCGCTACTGGATCGTGGGAGGGACTGTCTGGGCTGTGGGATGCAACGAACGGGCAAGGTATTAGGGTTTTGCAGGGGCATTCTGACCATGTTGGCGCCGTGGCTTGGAGCCCAGATAGCAAGCTTATTGCTACGGGGTCTAGAGATCGAACTTGTGGGATCTGGGATCCTGAGAGTGGCAAGCTTGCAATGAAGTTGACAGGTCATTGCGCACAGGTAAGCTCAGTCACGTGGAGCCCAGATGGCACTAAAGTGGCTACAGGGTCGTGGGACAGCACGGCAGCAGTCTGGGATGTGGCTACAGGTGCAAAGCAGTTTGTGCTCAGGGCGCACACACGAATCATCCACTCAATTGCCTGGAGCCCTGACGGGCGAACACTGGTGACTGGATCTTACGACAGGACTGCAGTGCTTTGGGACTTAGGTTTCAAGGCGGGGTCGGTTCCTGCGGTGGTTAGGGTTCTTGGCGGGCACTGTGGATCGGTGAACTCTGCCTCATGGAGTGTTGATGGAAGGCACGTGGTGACTGGGTGCGGAGATGGCACTGTGAGAGTCTTTCGTATATGTGTTTAGTGCATGCGCAACGCGCTTCTGGAGAGTGTCTACAGGTGGTGGAGTAGCATAGAGACACGGTCTGCCACTTTCACAGCACGCTTCAGGGCCGCTGCTGGATGGGTGGAGACATAGAAGGGGCGTGTAAGTTGCCTTTGAATACAGAGAATCTGAAGGGTTAGGGGGAAGTAAAAACTGTGAGAGGACCCCTCAAAGGGGTGTTTGTTTACATCGACAAGGGCGCAGCTCGCACGCACAATCGGTGCATCACAATAGAACATCTGAAACTAGTCAACAGTGCAAGCACCGTAACCAGCATCCATGAGACGGCTGCGAATGAGTCTAAACACACCTTCGCAACAACACCACATACTTTCCTTTGCAAAAGCAAGACAAGGAGCCTGCCAGAGACAGCGCCAAACCCTGCACACAAACGCCACGCGTTGGCAGCATTGCGGGGAAACGAAACTGCAAAACATGAAGGGCCCAAGGCCGCGGGCCAGCGCCGTCGGCGTGGCGCCACCAGGGGTGGCGCCCGCCAGGTATCGCCTGGACAGACCACAGCAGGGTATTCGGGCGGGAGGGGAAAGTGTTCAAAAAGCAAGTCTACTTTAACCACTGGACACCTGAGCTCAGTTGTTCAGTGGTTTAAGGAGACAGGCTATGTTCAACAGAAAGGGACCATGATTCAGGAGCTGGGGAGGGGGCCGGGAAGGCAGGGGTGCTGGTGGTGGGAGAGCGACCAAGGGGGAGATAGGAATCGGACGAAGGAGGGGGTTGCGGGGAGGGAGGGACCCGAGACGTGCAGTAGCCAGAGGCGCGTGTGTGTGTGGGGGGGGGGGGGGGGGGGGCGCCCGCGTTTTTTT